>PQWD01008183.1:0-23550 GCA_019425675.1 Leucinodes orbonalis
TATTTGTTTGTAATAAAGGCGCATAGCGTTAAAAGCGCAAAATGTTAAAATCCCATTAAATTGGTTAGGTTACCTTTCATGATAGCACCTCAATTTGGGATATTGTTTATACTTATTAAATAGTATTAAATGCTCAGCATAACCTACTTCAATTGGATTTTGATATTTTGCGCTTTTGACGTAAGGTAAAGTATGGATTCGTGAGTATGCTCACAAAAACAATCGAAAAAGTGTTCCGAATGCAGTGACAGCACACATACACATATTACGAATTTCGAACACTAAATGTGTTAAGCAAAAGAGAACAAACTGTACTCTCTTTGGCGGTTCGTTTTTGAGGCACGGATGGCGTATCTACCTTTATATATACAGAATATCATTGGTTTTTTAACTAATTAACTGAAGTCAAACTCTCAATAACAACTAAGTAACTATGGCAGTGAACTTGTACTAAGTTTCAATTTGGTAGTTTTTTGTTTTTCCACAAGGAAAATGACAAACCGTGGCCCAAAACAGCCTTCCCCCTCAGTATTGTTTGATCTCTAAAGGAAACAAATATGGTTACTACATGTCAATCAGTTTCATTCCGTTTATTTAACAATTGGCAATCAATTTCATTACTATACATAAATAACAATAATATTTTAGATAAATAATTGACAACCTATCTGTGCATGAACATGTCTGTTTGTATTGGTGTGGGTGTTTCGATATGTATCATGTATTTACAAAAATATATAAAGTATGTTATCCGTTGTTTAGTATCCATATTACAGGCTTATGTTTAGTTTTGGGTTGATGGCGCTGTGTGATGTCAGCGTATATTTATTTAGTTTCACAATCCTTTTAACCTGTTTATAATGTTACAAGCCATATTTTATGATTATATAAATCTATGCTCTAAGCAAAATAGCTCAATACCACCAAGGTGTACGTACCTCCTGATTGAAATTTCTGATCCTACAGTCCGGAAGCACGTATATATATTCAAATATTAATGATATGCCGGTAGATATCGTCGACATTGAACTCCCACGTATTTGTTAACCTATTTATAGTTTTTCTGAGGTAAAGGCTATTTACCATCGAATCGTGGATAAATATTTAGCGAACACGTACGGAATTAGTGCAGTAAGGAAAACGCGTAATATCCTTGAATAACTTCATTTTGATAAGTTAATTATAGTGATGATAAATTACCGCTAGCTAAAAAAATACCATTGCCGGATATTTAAAATTTAAGAGCCAATAAGTGACGAAACTTGCTAAGAAATATGTTTTTTTTGATAGAAGAAATTAACCGGTTAATAAATGTACCATTTTCTTGCTGTAGAAATCCAAAATTGATGACTATTATTATACTGTGTCCCTGGTTTAAGCCTGTTAAATTCCACTGCTAAACCTTAAACCCTATTAAACCTATATTGCCAAAACTGTTATTGTATTATTTCGAACGTAAAATATTCATTTATATTTTGACCTTAACGCGTCATAGAAAGAGTTCAAAATCAAAAGCAAACAACTATGTCATTATGACATGTAGCGAGCGACGTGGTATGGACGTGATTATGAATGAAAGTTCTGCCCAATGACGCGATGGGCAAACTTTTGCCGCGGACACTTTTTGAGTGAGTTTGTGCATCTGGTTAGTTTATTTATTATTTAAGTGCCAGGCAATTAAAATATTTGCATTCTTTATTTAATTAAGCCTAATTAAACCGTTACCGCCGCAGTCATATGATTTTTACAGACAGTAGTAATTTCTATAGTGCCTGGAAATCCGGCGCTTAATAGATTAACTAATAATTGTATATATCTGTCTTACATCCTGAATTAGTGAAAGTACACATATCTCGTCTATAGAGCATTCAGGGCGTTTTATCAGTGAACCGCATAAATTGTAACAGCTATCGCGGTTTGATTTATGGTTACTGCTACGGTATCGCAAACGCTCGCGGAATCCCAAGGTTTCTGGTTATGTAGCTAATGTCATAGTAGGTCGTTGAGGATTCGGATTAAATTCAAAGTTGAGTTACAGTTTCAAAATTACGATCTGTCATAATGGTTGAGTCTTACACACCAAGGTTCCGGGTTCGATCCCGGGTTAAGTGTGCTTGTTGACATGGTTTTTGTTATTGGTCTGAGTGTTCTATGTGTAAAAAGTTCTGTACCATGTTATTGAGTCGATTAATGAATAATTTTACCTTTCAATTAACATTATTACTTTTTTTTTTCTTGCTGTGGCAACACTCGGACTAACAGCTGATTTCAACTTGTCCCAATATTTAATTTTCAAATTATTGTAAATATAGTAAATGAGGCCTAAATATCGTCGCTAAACGTGTAAAACTATATAATAAGTGAAAAACTATATAAAAAGTGCATATATCAATTGTTTTTATTGTGAAAATAAGTACAAAAAGTGAGTACCGGCATCTGTCATTTTGAATTCAAATTTTATGTGAATCATTGTTATCTTTTACAGGTAATTAGTTTGTATTAGTACACAAACTGATCATTACATGTTTTAAAAGTAGATTTATAGTATTTCGAAATATCTGAGTGCATATCAGACACGCGAAGAGGTTATATTGTCTGAAATTTAAAGTTGGACGTAACCTCATAATTGATTAATCAACTCCCTGAATTTGTTTCTTTAATTTTATTTAAATTATAATTTGACCCTCTGCCATTATGCAGACTCGTGCTCGTCAACTTGAATTGACGCTGCAAGAGTTAAAGTCAACCAGGGAGTTGGTCCACCAATTACAAGTAGAAAGAGATGACAATGAGAAGGAAATGTTAGATGTCTTTAATAGAAATACCTTGTTAAAAAAGAAATGGCTGAGATGCATATTAGGTATACTTTAGTAGAACAAGAACGGGACAGACTTCAAATTCTGGTTGATGGTTTTGGTGACTGCGGTGATGAGTATGTCCAGGGCCTCAAGCGCATATCTATGCTGGAACATGAGTTGCAGGAAGCTCACCACCATATATCGGAGATGGAGACTGAGAAACAACACACTTTAACCACCCAGAATACAAGTTTGTTTAGCGAGTTAGTCGAGTGTGCACCTAGCCTAGTTTCTACTGCACTTCACACCAGTCCAACTGTTACTATTGATTTAACAAATGACATAACTATAAGTTCTCCAGTGGAAAATGGTAATTTGAAGTGGAGTAAAAACAAATACAAAAAATATGTGAAAATAAATAGGTTTATTAAAAAAACCAAAAACTTAATTCGGAAGCAAAAAAAATTTTTTCAAAATGTTAAGTATATTAGAGAACGTAGACAAATTGGTGATGAGTTAGATATTTACTCAATTATGTTACAAAATAATATAGAAAAGCATGAATGTGAAATACATTTGTTTCAGTCTGAAATTAACAGTCTCAAACAACAATTAGAAAATGTTACAAATAGGTATAACTATGATAAACTGGAAAGTACAGAACACATCTTGGCCTTGAAGAAACTGCTGAGCAACCAGGACTCATTAATAGATACTCCTGCTTGTTCACTGGGATCACAGACAAGATGTGAGCAAAATTAATTGTCAGTCCTTCCGAACAAACATCTAACATTTCAAGTAGTATAACCAGTTTAAATAAGAATAATATTATTATGTTTAGTGACGATATTGGTAAAAACATGGGCCATTTATTAAGTACTTGTCTGGGGCAACAAGTACTGAATCACTGTTTTCCGGGTATAACTTATAATGACTTGATGAATAAAATTGTTAACTATAAATTTGAAAATAACACCACACTAATTATTTTGGTTGGTGACAGGGGTGATGTAAACAAAGGCGAAATGATAAAATATTGTAATAGTTTGTGTTTATTAAATATTAATAAGATTATTTTGTTTACATTACCTTACAGTGGTAAATTGCCACAGCAGGAAAATGATATTAGGTATAAAATAAATATGACATTAGACACAATATCTTTTACAAATGACAGTAAAATACATTTAATTGACATTAATAAATTAATTAATTCAAATTCAATTTATATAATTATTCTAAGACTAAAGATAAATATTATCTGGGTAATTATTTTAAAAGACAAATAGCACTTTCGCTATCATTTTATTTTAATAACATAGCCAGTAATTTGGCTAGCTTACTGCTTCTATTGAGCAGGATAATTATCAAAAAAGACCTTGGAATATGTTCCAAATCATTTAAATTATGTGTCAAGACAATAGAGAACTACTCTTGCATACCTTTTAGTGTCTCTTCGACAACAGAGAAGCAAAAAAGCAATTATTTAAATTTAGTACATCAAAACATACAAGGCTTCTCTGGCAAAGAATTAGAGGTAGGTTTGTTTCTGGAACACATGAATGTGCATATTTTGTGTATAACTGAACATTGGTTAAGAAATGATAATTGTTTAATAAATATTAATAACTATGAAGTTGGTAGCTTGTTCATGAGAGGATCAGCAATTAGGGGTGGATCACTTATATTATTACATAATAGTTTAAAATATAAAGAAAGGAAAGATATTGTCCAGTACTCCATTGAACAAACTATTGAACTTTCCTGTATAGAACTTGAGAAATTTATAATTGTATGTGTATATAGACCACCATCATCTGATTATATTTTATTTGAATCTACTATGGAAGAAGTGCTCAGTAAATTTAGTAAGTTTAAAAAAAGGTCATCATATGTGGTGACTTCAACATAAATATTTTAGATCAATCACTATCCTCTTCGAGGTTTCTCAATCTTTTTAAGTCATATAATTTATTTAATCAATTTAATGAGCCAACTAGGATCACCTCTACTACGGCTACTTGTCTTGATAATATTTTTTGTGAAAATATAACTATTAAAAAATCAATAATTAATTGTTTACAATCAGATCACAGTGGTCAATTAGCACAGTTTGAACACCGTCATGACTTACAGCAAGTAATTAATATCCGTTATAGGCCAATTACTAATAACCGCATAAGTCAATTTAAAAATAATGTTGATAATTCACTAAATCAATTTAAACCTAATGATCAAAATGTGGATAGTCTTTATGAAAATCTTTTTTATACTATTAAGAAAAAATTTGATAAAGTATTTCCTTTAAAAAATAAAATAATATCAGATTCAATGATTGGGCCACACCTGGCATTTTTAAAAGTAGGACTAGGTTATATGAGCTCTACGACTTGAAAGTATATACTACAGACCCTGAATTTATAATTTTTGTCAGAAACTATTCAAAAATATTTAGGAAAGTTTGTCATATGGCTAAGTCGTTATTTTTGCGCGATAAAATCAAAGGGTCAAATAACAAAATTAAGGCAACGTGGAATGTCATTAATAAAGAAGCTGGTAGGAGTAAGCCTCGTGATCATAACTTTACACTCAAAATTGACAACGCTATTGTTAATAAAGAATCTGATGTAGTAAATGCGTTTGAAACGTTTTTTACCAATACTCCAACCGAAATTACTAAATCTTTAAACTCTAGTTCTTCTGCTGCTAAGGCTCTCCTTACATCTAGTATTCCAGAACGTGTTCAGTCATTTAAGTTTAGTCATATTAATTCTAACACAATTGTCAAGACTTTTAAGGAGTTAAATATGAAAAACACTGAAGATCTATGGGGAATATCAACAAATATAATTAAATCTATCATTGAAAGTATAGCACCCCAATTGGCATTCATATTCAATAAAAGTATAGATGAAGGCATATTTCCAAATTTAATGAAGTTTAGTAAATTAATTCCATTATATAAATCTGGGGCCAAAAGTGATCCATCCAATTATAGACCAATTTCCATTCTACCGTCGCTCAGTAAAATTTTTGAAAAAATAATATTTAATCAATTATTAAATTATCTTAATGCAAATCAAATATTGCATAAAAAACAGTTCGGTTTTACCAAAAATAGGAATACTACGGATGCAGGAATTGCCCTCATTAAGCACGTATATGACGCCTGGGAGAGTAAGCAAGATGCGATTGGGATTTTTTGTGATCTGTCAAAAGCATTTGACTGCGTCGATCATGAGACCTTACTTATCAAGTTAAGACATTACGGTGTATCAGATTGTTCAGTAAAATACTTAAGATCTTATTTGACGGGCAGAACTCAAAAGGTTGTTGTAAACGGTTCTAGCTCTTCTGGTGGCCCACTACGCATGGGCGTGCCTCAGGGTTCTGTATTGGGTCCTTTACTGTTTCTTTTATACATAAATGACCTTCCTTCCCATTGTCATAAACTTTCTGACATAGTACTATTTGCAGATGATACATCATTGCTTTTTAACGTTAATAGAAAAAAAGAAACATTTGACGATGTAAATGGTGCTATCTCACAAGTAATGCATTGGTTTACAGTTAATAATTTATTGCTTAACACTAAAAAACTAATTGTATAAAATTCTCATTACCTAATGTGAGGCAGGTCATCACCAGTATTAATTTGAATGACGAATGCTTAAAAATTGTTGATAGTACAGTATTTCTAGGAATTACTATAGATTCAAAACTCCAGTGGGGACCTCATATTGAAGCTTTGGCAGGTAGACTTAGCTCAGCAGCGTATGCAGTTAGGAAAATAAGGCTCTTAACCGATATTGATACAGCAAGATTGGTTTATTTTAGTTATTTTCATAGTATAATGTCATATGGTCTTCTGTTGTGGGGCTCAGCTGCTGATATTAACACTATATTTGTACTTCAAAAAAGAGCCATCCGAGCCATTTATAACCTTAGACCACGTGATTCACTTCGGGAAGTATTTAAAAAAATCGATATTTTAACAGTAGCGTCTCAATACATTTACCATAATCTAGTTTATGTCCACAAAAATCTTCATTTGTTTGAAAAAAATTGTGACGTACATAACTTTAATACTAGGAACAAAAACAAACTTGCTGTCCCAAATCTTAGACTAAGTAAAGTAGGAAAATCATTTGTTGGAAGAGGCATAACATTCTTTAATAAAATACCACAAAATCTTGCCGAATTGCCTTTTCACCAGTTTAAATTAAAGATTAAAAAAACCCTCATGAAAAAAGGTTACTATACAATAGAAGAATATTTATCGGATAAAGATGTGTGGTCTTGCACTTAGTGTTCCAGTTACAAAATCTTTGTAATAAATTATTGTAAATCTATGTGTAGGTAAATGACAAAACTGTAACCACTGATATAAAAAGATTAAAAGAGTAACTCGAGTTTCTTGCCGGCTCTTCTCGAAGATCCTACTTATTCCGAACCGGTGGTAGAGTCACAAAAAATATGATAATAATAACAATTGACGATTCAAAAGTATCTGTAACAGATTTATTTGAATAAAGATTTTTTTCTTTCTTTCTTTCTTTCTTCTTTATTTTTTTTATTATGAATGTATCTTATTATTATGTATGTTATATTCCTTATACCTTACTTTATTAATATAAGCTTATCTATTTGTTTTCATATCAATAATATAATGTATTAGATATTTTATTTATATTTATCAATATATATACACACATATATATATATATATATATATAATATATATATATATATATATATATATATATATAATATATATATATATATATATTAATATATATTTATTCCCTTCATTTTTTGTTAAATATGTATCTTTTTTTGGTGTGCAATAAAGAATCATATCTATCTAATCATGAAGGTGCAAAATGGCAGTATCCAGTGATTTAACAGCTAGTTTTAAGTACTCGGAAATCAAAATACAAAAACATATACGTATTCAATTTAGATCCATGTAGAACATTTCTGAAAGATACGTATCTTTAAAAAAATCATCATCATCATCATCATCAGCTCATTAAACGTCCCCACCGAGGGGCACGAGCCTACCCGTATAGGGTGACTAGGCCTTAGTCGTCCACGCGGGCCCAGAGCGGATTGGACGACTTCACACACAACCTTCGAATCTCTTAGCAGGCGTGCATGAAGGTTTCCTCACGATGTTTTCCTTCACCGTAAGAGCGTCGGATAACGTACATATATTTTTCGAAAATTCGAAAATACATTGGTACGTGTTGAACCTCACCCCTCCCGGTAGGAAGGCGACAGTCCACACCACTGAGCCACCGACGCAAAAAATATTTTGGAAATATTACCCTCAAATTATATCTAAATACTATATAACGCAGGTGACTGACAGACTTACTGACATAGTGATCTATCAACGCACAGTACAAACCACTGGACGGATTTACTCAATTACCATCTCAGCTCATTATACGTCCCGAGGAGCACGAGTCTACCCGTGAAGGGTGTAAAGGCCTTAGTCTTACACGCGGGTCCAGTGCGGGTTGGCAGACTTCACATACAAACTTTGAATCTCGTCGAGGGTGTGCGCAGGTTTCCTCATGATGTTTTCCTTCACCGTGAGAGCGTCGGATAAACGTACATATTATTTCGAAAATTCGAAAAAACATTGGTATGTGGCGGGGTTTTGAACCTGCACCCTTCATATTGGAAGGCAACAGTCCACGCCAATGATCCACCGACGCTCTATATTTTCTCAATAGAATAAAATAAATAAATAAAAAAGGTTTTATTTGCAATACCACAAAAATATCATGACCTAGTAGTCAGTATTCCCTTCAAAGTTAAGTCAGCCTGCACCAGGGAATACTACTCTTTCTTAAAATATCTTATCACGTAACATTAAAAGAACAGTAGAAATAATATAAGCACAAATTAAAATTAAAAAGAAAAAAGCACTGGTAATAAAAAATACTGAATATCACAGAATATAATTCATATTAGATGTGGATTAAATTTAACATTTATAAGTGTGCATCCCTCGATAATAAATAATTTAATATCTGCTAACTTGGAATTTGTAATTTCATTTGGAAGTCACGAACAAAAGTCCATATGAGAGTGAACACGAAAGTGTTTTTCCGCGGAACGGTTTCCGGACGTGATCTGCGTGCAATGCTGAATTAGGTATTCTTACTTACATTTGTCTTTATTGAGATGAAATATAGTACAAAATATAGGCTTATGGAAAAAGATTAAAATGTGAAGCTGTTGTGAGTTTAATATTCGTAATTTAAGAGTAATCCCAATGAGCACTACAAATAATTAATCTAACCAACCAATCAACGCGATCGAAAAACATTTCTAATTCCACCAAAAACTTTTCATGTAAAATGTTGCCGAAACCATTTATGGTTTGCGCTGTGATTAAAATATCAGATCTCATGTAGAGGCAAGCTTCTAAATTTACGCGTAACCCTACCGAACCTTACTTCAACAAATTCAACGAGAGGATGGGTGGCGAAAATCATAACTTTATTATAATTTTTTGGTTATATACTATGTATAGAATACGTACCAAATTTCAGCTGTCTATCATTTCAGGAAGTAGCCAAACATTTTGATGATGATCAGAGTGTCAGTGACGATCGGCGTATTTTAAGTATCAATAAAGTATTAGAGCTATTCAGTTGAGACTTTCTATTTTTAATTTTATTATCGACATTATATCCTGAAGATACAAACTATCTGGCACATCGGAACCAACTCTATGAGAATTAAAAAAATCGTCGAATCACTTCGAGAAAAGCTTTCCTTGCGCTTGGCTCGTTAGATGTTAAAAAGTTGTTGTTATAAATAAATATTGATTAATTTATAACAACCATGACATGATGAGAAGATGTCTATGTCTGTAAAAAAAATGTTCGCGTAAGAATATTTTTCAGAACATTAAAAACATATTGTCTTCTAAATTATCCCTTTACGTATCTCAGACTTCAAAATGTATTTTAAACTTTCTAGTTTGCAATGCATCGAAATAACTGCTGGTAATTCTTGAGAATTTCGCATAACGACCTGACATTCTGTGCATACAACGTTGATGTAAGATGCGGCTTGCATTTTGTTGGAAATCTACGAGCGCCCTTTAAGAGGGTGGGTGGTGACGTGACGTCACTCATTATCCAGGAATGCTGGAAAATTCCAACGGATCATGGCCGTGGATAATATCTCTCGCTTGGCTCATCGCCAACGAGCTCCTCGGCATAATTGCGTTTGTTTTAGTTTAAGCACACTTTGTTGGAATGATAAGCATTCATGAAAAGTTGTATACTAATAAAATATATAATAAATAATAAATAAATATCCACTGACATTCACACAGCGCCATCTAGCCCCAAGTTAAGCGTTAAGCCTGTATTATGGGTACTAAACAACGGATAAACATACATATATACATTTTTTTTGTAAATACATACATATTATGCATAGAAAACACCCAGACCATTACAAACAGACATGTTCATGCACACAAATGTTTGTACTGCCCGGGGATCGAACCCGGAACCCTTGATATTGCGGCCGACCTCTCAACCGCAACACCAAATGGGTCGTCGGATATACCTACGTCTAACGTCAATCTAAATAATATTTTATTAGGTAATAGATTCGGTACTGAATCGTCTGGTAGGTATCAGTGCCAGATTGTCCCGTAAAATAAAAGTGATTTTCACTTCTGTGTTTCGGGATGAGGGCTACTGTAACTAGTAAAATTACTGGGTATAAGAGACCTAACATTGTTGTCTCGGGTGTCGGTCGCAGTGCGGCATTGATGGGGAATAATAAACGTCTATCTATATCTACTGCCTATATCTATGTACATAGTTTTTTTTTCGAATTGACTACTGCTGTTGGCCGCAGATGGCCTTTACAGCTTCACCGGTAGGTAGGGTAGTAGACTCGATACTGAGTCGTCTAGGTAGGTACCACCGCAGTGCCAGATATCATCCCGTGAAACAGGAGTGTTATGCACTTTTGTGTTTCGGGATGAGGGCACTGTAGCTAGTGAAATTACCGGGTATAAGAGACCTAACTTCTGTTGTCTCGGGTGACGGGCGCAGTGCGGCGTTGATGGAGAATAATAACTGTCTATCAGTTGTTAGTCTCCTTTAATGCCGCTCTGTCATGGTCTGGCGTATCACTTACCATCAGGTGAACGTCCAGACCGTCCTGTAAATTTATTGCAATAAAAAGAGTGTTGAATTATAATTTGTATCTAATTAAATAAATTACGTTTCCAAGACGTATGGATGGACATATAAATAGAACAGAAAGCTTATGCATATGTACGGTCGAATTGAGTAACCTCCTTTTTTGAAGTCGGTTAAAAACAACACAATAGAGGAGCAGTTTGAAAAATAAAATACAAGCACAAACTTTAAGTAGCCTATAGGCGATGAATTGCCTGTTCGCTCCACTCGGCCTCGGTGCGGAAGCTTTCTAACAGCAATTGGTTCGCCACATCAAGGGTTGTTTGTATACAAAAATATGTATCGCATTGATAAAAAAAATATATTTACATCCAAACTATTGAAGGAAACGATACGACTAAATTTTGTATTATTGGAACTACCGGGATATCTGGCGCAGAATGTGGGAGACTTTTGTTCAGCAAAGGACTGCGATAGGTTAAACAGAGAGAGAGAGATAGTCAAATGTTTGTATTGCCCGGGGAAGCTTTTACCTTGTCGTGCTTCTTAACGCTTACACCAAATGGGTTGTCAATTTAAAAGACTTTTAATTTTAGTTTTTTTTTTACAAGACTTTTAATAAAAATAATAAAATTTAAGAGAGAACACAGAAACATGCTACGATGCTTAAATCAAATGGACTCACTCAGCATAAGCCAGGGACGCCGGTAGTGAACCCTGGCGCCGATTTTCAGTGAGCCCGGTTGAGTCGGCGCACGGACGATCTTGCTGCTAAAATACTTAAATAAATAACTACATATTAATATTATTAATACAATAATAATAAATACAATGTGTGTAACATAATTCTAAATAAATATTAATAAAATGGATGTGGATGTGAGTATTGTGCATGTATAACAGTGTACTTGTCTGGGAATCTGTGACGCTCCCCATCTGATGTAAGGTTACCATTCTTAAATTAAAAATAAAATATTATATTAGTATCATAACTTGCCACCCATTGTATAATCTAAATTTAAAACAATATATATATATATATATATATATATATATATATATATAGATATATATATATATCAATCAATAGGTAAACATAAATGATATATATATATATATATATATATATATATATATATATATAATATATATATATATTATATATATATATATATATATATATATATATCAATCAATGAAAATTATTATTATGAGGGAAATCAATAATATATTTTATAAATTTCTCTATAGTAGATTCTAAATGTGACATCCCTATCGTGGCTTTTAGCAGCTGACTCCACTCGCCTAATATGCTGCGTTGTGAAGTGCAAACGTCATTTATGTATATATATATATATATATATATATATATTCATATATTATATATATATCATATATATATATATATATATATATATATATATATATATATATATATATAATATATATATATATATATATATATATATATATATATATATATATATATATATATATATATATATATATATATATATATATAAATCAATAATATATTTTATAAATTTCTCTATAGTACATTCTAAATGTGACATCCCTATCGTGGCTTTTAGCAGCTGACTCCACTCGCCTAATATGCTGCGTTGTGAAGTGCAAACGTCATTTTATAGGAGTGATGTCATTGAAACGATGGGTGCAGGGGTTTTCATGGAAACGGTCATTCAGTTCATGATAACTGATAGGGACAGTAAAGCTTTGTGGCTAAGATGACGTTTTATAATAGGGGAACTAATTAAATTTATATATTTTGAAGACAAGCAGCTTTAAAACAGTTAAAAGATGACAATAAAACACTAAGCCAATTACAGGTCCTCACTAATAGTGAATCACATAATAACAAAACCAATAGGTAAACATAAATGATCAATATATATAAGTATATATTATACAATACAATATAAAATACAACGGTTTAATTTAACAGTAATTAATACGACACAGGGATTCATTGAATTGTGCAGTTATTAAAAGTTATTGAGAATTTCTTTTGCTGGATTTTTACAGAAAAATACAACAGACTGAACCATTTGTGTTCTACCTTTTAATACGTAGGTGATTTTTTAAGAATTTATCCATACTGAGCTTGTCTTGGGTTCTGAAAGATGAACGTAGACCAATTAAATCTTAATGTAACACCAGTTTTTTTCAAAAACTAGCATAATTAAGGACCTCTTGAATAGGCTCAAGGTTGCTCTGCGTACTATGTTAGGTGTTTCCCTACGGGATGGGATACGGCACGAGGAGATCCGTATGAGAACTAGAGTAACCGACATAGCCCACAGGATTAGCAAGTTGAAGTGGCAGTGGGCAGGGCAGACAGTGCGTCGAACCGATGGCCCCAAAGGCGGAAAGGTTCTCGAGTGGCGTTCACGTAACGGAAAACGAAGCGTAGGGCGACTCCCAACCAGATGAACGGATGAACTGCTAGGGATCGGCCCGGGTGGAAATCATTAGGGGAGGCCTTCGTTCAGCAGTGGACTTATTAGGTTGTAATAATGATGAATAAAAATACAACTTAATTTAATTCTAATTTGATAATAAGCATTTTAAATCCTGTAAACAGTTCCTATTTCAACGTCTGAAAGATTGATTCCCCCAATTCGAGCCATTAGTCTCATCGAGCAATAACAGTCGCCTTGATTTATTAAGCCTATTTAGTTAGAGATCGCTTTTCGCGATAACACCACCTGAATCGTTCTTTTAATACGTGCCTATTTATTTAATTCTATTTACGACTTGTTTTAATCTACTATATCCTGTATCGGATAATTTTTGATTGACCAATAAATGTTACTAATTAGTAAAAAGTTTAATTAGACCTTTCATGATCAAATAAATAAGAATAGGAAATCCTTAAATCCATTCCATCCATTACAGGTTTTCATGTGATGGATAGGTTTTTTTAAATTTCCACCTTTTTTTTCCTTTTTAACTGATAAAACTACATGGGTGCTTATAATATGCTGAGTATAATTAAAGTTTATGTTAAGTATAATTAAATTAGTTTAATAATAAAATTGATGAGAACTTTAAGTCCTGCAATGACACATAACACATTATATGACGACCCATTTGGTGTTGCGGTTGAGAGGTCGACTGCAACACCAAGGGTTCCGGGTTCGATCCCCGGGCAGTACAAACATTTGTGTGCATGAACAGTCTGTTTGTATGGTTTGGTGTTTTCTATGTATAGTTATTATTTTTACAAAAAATGGTATGATCAGTATGGTTATCGCTTGTTGAATACCCATAAACAGGCTTCACGCTAATTGGGGCTAGGTTGGCGCTGTGTGAATGTCAGTGGATATTTATTTATTATTATTTATATGAATATGTATCAGAACCAATTATAGGTTTTAATGTGAAGAAATGTTAGATACTATCTATTTTTTATCTATTTCAACTGAGAGGATAAGTAAGACTATGTTGAGAAGTGTAGTTCTTAAAAATATACAAAATAGCGCCTACTCGATGTTATACGGATAGCGTACGAACCTACCCGTCAGCTAGCTAGTAGAACCCTTCCAAGGCAATTCAGCCGAGTAGCTGACTCATCCATTTCAATAAAAAGTGCTTGTCGTGTTTGATAGGGCGGGAAAGGGTTCATCGTTGTGACTCATCCTTGGTGATAAATGGAAGACAACCGAGTCAAGACTGTGGACATGTAAGCTGTGTGTGTGTGTTTGGCCTGAATGGCGAGATAAGCAGTGAATTACCTGGATTACATGACTTGGTGGTGCTATTTGCTCGCTCGCAGTTCATCACATTTCATAATAGTTTGTCATGATTTTGGACCCTTTCAGTGAGGCGTTTAGGTCAAAATTGAAATGAATAATTTTATTTTATAAATATAACAATCATTATTACAACAAAACCTCTCATGTAAAATGTTGCCAAGACGACCACATGAGATTTGCGATGTAAAGAGATTTCAGATCTCATGTAGAGGCCTAACTCTACAAACCCATACTTCTACAAATTATAGATATCAGTAAATATACGCTTCACCGGTTCGCTACTGAAGAGGAGGTGATGCGAATATTTAGTTACCGATATTTATTTATTTATTTTAATAAGACACCAAAAACAGGTTACAGCAATCATAAAAAGCCAAATTAACATAGCCAATTCGGGGGCTAAACTATAACCTAGTAACATTGCGTCCTAACTAGGCAAACACAATTTGATAAAATAGGTTTAAATTTTTAACACAAAATATAAAAGTTTAATTTAAGATTGACAATAGCTATGTCTGAATACATTCGGCCTTCACATAAAATGTCAACAACAGGTGATCACGGACCAGTTCATTGTAAAGGCGACACCATTACTGTACTATGGGATTGGTAAGAAGGACGTGTTGTTCCTGTAGACTTGGAGTGCAAACAATTTAGGGTATCGGGATCTGTAAAAGGTATTGAGATTGATGGACGAAAGCAAGTTATAAAGTTAGTAACGAAACAGCCAAGCCATACATATTAACTAACTTACTCTACATGTAGAGATCACATGAGATCAACTACCTTTTTACAACGTTAATTTTATGTAGTCATCTTGGCAGCATTTAAAAAAATAGTTTTGGTGAGATTTTTTTTTTGTAAGTTGCTAGGAAATCTTTCTAGATGGGTCTATTTTTTCTTAAGTATTTATAAATAGGATTTTTTTAGTAAATGTCTACAGTCCCGTGTAAATTTTTATATCCTTATTCATAACATAAATAAATCATGACAGTCTCATATAAAAATCACCCACCCTTTAGGGGATGGGGGGGCGAAAATCATAAATTATTCGCGAAATTTCAATACTGTATTGACCTTATTAACCCCGACGCAAAAAGAGGGGTGTTATAAGTTTGACGTGTCTGTCAGTCTGTGTGTGTGTCTGTCTGTCTGGTATCATAACTCCCGAACGCATGCAGTGATTTCAATTTAGTTTTTTTGTATTAAAGGTGACTTATGTGCGAGTGTTCTTAGACATGTTTGATAAAAATCGGTTGAGCCCTTTAAAAGTTGTGAGGAGTCAAAGTTGGGAGAGTAACCGAATGACTGCAAATATACTTAACCTACCTATAAAAAGTATGAAATAAAAATTGAATTAAAAATTTAAAAAACCCCCGACACAAGAACTTAAGTAATTTTCCTTTAAAAAGTAAAAAATAATAAAAGAAACTTAATGTTAAAGTACCTAAGAATCTATTAATAATTCTAAAAAAAAACGTCGCGTTGGGGGACCGCTCCTAATTATTCCAATTTAAATACTTTAAACTAACAATTTAAAGTATTTAAATTATTCCAATTTAAAAACTTTAAACTAACAATTTCAAGTATTTAAATTGTTAGTTTAAGAGCGGTCCCCCAATGCGACGTATATTTTTAGAATTATTAATATATTCTTAGGTACTTTAACATTAAGTTTCTTTTATTATTTTTTACTTTTTAAAGGAAAATTACTTAAGTTCTTGTGTCGGGGGTTTTTAAATTTTTTATTTTATCTTGTAATGTGAAATTTTGTGGTGAAATCAATGTCTTTTTTTCGTATATCTTTGTGAGCAATAACTTGTTTTTAAAAATAGATAAACGTCGATTTTTGAGCATCGTTCTGGTTGTCTTAGTAAACGCGCGCTTTTTCAAGACGTCAAGTTTAAGGGAAATAGTTAAATGCACGTTTTCTCCCGCCGTTGTACTCTTAAACTATACGTTTTATTAGGTTTTGTCGTGTAGATCCGTACAATTTTTTGTAATTTATCTCTAATGAATTTGTGTTTTATTTTATTTTTGTAATCAGAACAGGTTTTTTAGGTGCCCCAATAACCTGCTTACATCTTCTATTAGCTATAACGCTCTAGTTTAGTTTTGTTCCGGCTGAAGGGTGAGATAGGCAGTAAAATCATTGCATAATTTGAATTCATCATCTTCACATCAGAACTTAGCTAATGCACTAAAGCCTTCTCTTACCACTTGGTGGGTTAGAGAGCTGGTTGCTGACTTAATTCAAAAAGTAAGTCAAGTTTCTTGTCAAAACCTAATAGCGGTTCACAGAATACATATACTTACAAAGTTTGAATAGTGTAGTGATTATGGTTTCAGCGAGAAAAGGGTGTGACATACGGACGGACAGACAGACAGACTTGACGAATCTATAAGGGTTCCGTTTTTTGCCATTTGGCTACGGAACCCTAAAAAGTATATTCGTTGGCTTGCCCGTACAAGCTATTGCGACTAAGTTATTGCCATTTGTGTCAACTTAAATATTTAACTTGATCTATCATCGTTAAAAATCAATACAAACCTCTTAAGTGCCTCTTAAGTAAAGAAAAGACAGCTTAGACAATTCTAATAAATATTTAAACGATACTCAGAGAAATCTTACACTTTTCCAAACTTCGCAGAAGTTTATAACTAGAAGTTTGTATTAAATTATTTCTTTCAATTGAATTTTAAATCTGTGAAATTGAGCGCTCTGGAAGTTCAAATTAGATATTGGATGCTCGAAATTAAGAAAACAAGAAATCTTCGCAGTCATACTTATTGAGGGAGGAAATTTAAGGTGGGGTTTTATAATTGACGATTCAAAGGTATCTGTAAAATATTTATTTCAATAAAGACAAGTGCATCAGTTGTAGGCTCTTTGTTTAGTAAATTTCCGCTCATTCGAAATATGTGTATGTGTGCTGTCACTGCATTCGGAACACTTTTTTCGATTGTTTTGTGAGCATATCACGAATCTATACTTTTTACATCATTGAGTGTATCACGATGTGTACACTATTTATATATTGCTGTCTAGATTTACTAAAATATTTTTTTATCTATGTTTGTATGACAGTAATCTGTCTGTGTACCAAAGTTATGTAAATAAATATATTATTGTCCGCGATGCTGCAGTAGCGAAAAATGGCATAGGCATTTTTGAGTGTTACATTCAAGTAAATAAAAGTAGGTTACTTACTTGTTGATACTTACTTACTTGTCGACGTCAGTATTTGCTTATCAATAAAATAAATATACGCCTGCACTACTTTTGTTTTTTTTGTTATCATCTATTTAGATTTATATAATACTTAACTGCTTAATAGTACTTTTGTAGATTATTATATTTTTACCAATACTTAATATGATAACAATTGTGAATGTAATTTGCTCTATATAATTATTTTGATTACAAATGATTCTGTACTAAACACAATTTTTTTGAAAAGAGTAACTACTGAGTTTCGTGCTGGTTTCTTCTCGGTGGAAAACTACCTCCCGAACCAGTGGTAGCTTCATTTGATATTTATAAGTGTTCTGTATGGACCTAAACTGAATAAACACTTTTCATTTTCAAAGAAATCTGCACTACAAGGATATGCAAGCTCGTGAAGTTTAAGAATCTAATCTGTGCCTTATTTTGAAGTCTTAAATTTTAGTCCTATGTACAGACGATATCTGTCACCGCAGTAGATACTCACTCAGCCAGTCATACCTTAGATTTAAAAATGGGTAGTTAGGGCTAGATTGAGCATCAAAAGATTTTCTGTTCTAAAAATACTGAAATAATCTGAATGCTAAAATAACGAAAAACCGTTTTTTTTAGAAAGTAAAAAAAACTTCATTATAACCGATGAAATAGCAATAAAGTACTTGTTAGCATGTCGAAAACTTCACAATTTGGTAATATATTCAAGATAGTGAAAAAGACTACTAGGTGGTAGACTCGATACTGAGTCGTCTAGGTAGGTACCACCGCAGTGCCAGATATCATCCCGTGAAACAGGAGTGTTTTGCACTTTTGTGTTCGGGATGAGGCACTGTATTAGTGAAATACCGGGTATAAGAGACCTAACATCTGTTGTCTCGGGTGACGGGCGCAGTGCGGCATTGATGGAGGATAATAACTGTCTGTCAGTTGTTGGTCTCCTTTAATGCCGCTCTGTCATGGTCTGGCGTATGACTTACCATCAGGTGAGCGTCCAGACCGTCCTGTTCACGAATAACATAAAAAAAGAGCTAGATTGCCCTTTTTCGGGCTAACTCGTTAAGAAAGGACCACACAGGAGCCACGAAAGGGCTAAGGTGACACAACTGGGAACGCCTGCTACATTAAACTCTCGTCACGCGAGTTGAACCCTCACACCGGCGTATCTTTGTGATTTACTCACATCATTAACTTTATTTTGTCGTCGGCTTTTGCATACGACTCCACCGAAATCAGTTACGAGATTTCATTCAGTTTAAGTAAGTTGTTTTCAAATTCAAATGTTTTATTTGCAACTAAGTGTAAACAAAGGTTCTTGGGTTTTAGTTAGGTATTTATAACTAAGAGACCCTTTACGGGTATGACAATAAATATTAAAAATATTTAAGACATTGTACATTTAAAAAAGACAAGTTTAATACATACAGGCAAAGTAAAAATATGTTGTATAAATATTTTTTTATATACCCGTCAATGAAGCTGTTTTCATCATCAGTTCATTATACCTCTCCACCGAGGGGCACGAGCTTACCTTTATAAGGCGTTTAGGCCGTAGTCGTCCTCGCGGGCCCAGTGCGGATTGGCTGATTTCACGCACTACGTTCGAATTTCATTCGAGGCGTGTGCTTGTGTCGGTCTTTCCCTTCTCCGTGAGTTATAACAAAAAAATTCAAAAACACATTGGTACGTGGCGGGATTTGAATCTGTACCGTCCAGATCGGAACGCAAGGCTACACCAATGAGCCACCGACGCCATTTTTTGTTGAGAAAATATTTAAGATTTCTATTGAATGACACACCCTGTGTACGAAATTCTGATGGCTATGCAATACAGACTGCAGTTCAAAATTTTAATTCTGAATTGCGGTAAATCTAATTCATCTTAATTTCTTGTGTATACTTTTTTTATGTTATACGTGAACAGGACGGTCTGGACGCTCACCTGATGGTAATTGATACGCAAGACCATGACAGAGCGGCATTAAAGGAGACCAACAACTGATAGACAGTTATTATCCTCCATCAATGCCGCACTGCGCCCGTCACCCGAGACAACAGATGTTAGTTCTCATATACCCGGTCATTTCACTAGCTACAGTGCCCTCGTCCCGAAACACAAAAGCATAACACTCCTGTTTCACGGGATGATTTCTGGCACTGCGGTGGTACCTACCTAGACGACTCAGTATTGAGTCTACCACCTAGTAAACTAGTACTTTGAGTAGAACAAGCTAACACAATGTGAAAGCAATACGTAATCGAATAAGAACTTTGGCTTCGAAATAATTGAGTTAAGCACTTGTGTGTAAAAATAAATTGATTTTTCTTTACTTGTCAAATACGTTTATAATATAAGACATTATTTTTAACTAATAGGCTATCTTTAGGACAAACAAACTTATCCAAACTTTATTTTATTGTATGATAGTGTTAGGTACGTATTAATGTCACTCAAAAGTAAATATATGTAGGTACTTGTTCTTTAATTCACATATTCTAAACTATTCTGAGGAATAATTTTGGTATAGAAAAATAAATGAAAAGTGGCATGGGTAATGGCCTAAAAAGGTATTATGTATTTTTTTAATTATGTTTCAAAACCAAGAAATAAATTGTTGAAGGCATCTCTAATCACATAATTACTTTACATTTCAAGCTTATATGCAGAACGACTTTAATAAGCTTAAAAGGACTCGATCCAAATAAATATTAATAATAATAATAATATTCCCAACTTGTTCAGGGGCTCTAAACATTTATTATTCCACTCGCACTTAAAACTCAATCATTATATTAAATTCCAATCGCAGACAAAAGAAGGTGTCCTCAATGTTCAACAAAGCTCTTCAATTCGGCCGACCGAATGTCAGCCCGACATTCAATGGCCTTTAAATATTTACCTTTTATTTTTGAGAACTTTAAAAGCCGTCTGTATAATCTACCTTCATTATCAGCGAGCAAGTAGTACTATTAAGGTTTAAAAATATTTTTAATTAAATTTAAAAACTAGATATAGGCATGACCTAAAAACTAAAATAATCACGAAGTGGTCGACTTGATACTGAGTCGTCTAGATAGGTGTCACCACAGTGTCAGATATCGTTCCATGAAATTGGAGTGTTATGCACTTTTATGTTTCGAGATGAGGGCACTGTAGCTAATGAAATTACTGGTCGTAAGAGATTTGAAATCTGTCGTCTCGGGTGACGGGCGAGTTTCAGCGAACAAATATGAGCTGGTGAAGAAGGCAATTGAAAAATTACTGATTGTGCGAAATGCGGGAAGGCCTGTGCTCTGTATTGAGACGTTATTGGATAATGATGATGATAAGGAAAGCGGGGTTTTCTTACATAATACATAAAATACATTTTTATTATTTAAAGCTACAGACAAATGGATGGTTTCAGGCTCTCTGAAGATATAATGTAGTTATTCTTACTGCCTCGTAGAAAAGGAAGTGCGTAAATTGCTTTCTTTACTTAGGACAGTTTTTCAATGGAACTTTTTGTAGCCTAAAGTGCCTGTGAAAAACTGAAAAACGCTGCTTTGTCATGAAAATAGATGAGTGTTTTCCACATTAATTTGCCTAAATAACGACTTCAGTTTGTTGGGTTTTTTCTTTGTTAATATATTTTTTCAAATAAATAAACCTCATTTATATACACAGACAACTCACAATGTTGTGAATGTTTCCTATCCTATTCAACATTGCAATCAAATGGTGGACATAGGTCTCACCCATTTTGCGCAAGATATCCCGGTCCTCCACTTTTCTCATACTGTCTCCACCAGCGGCCTTTCGCAAGTCGTTACGCTAAATTCATGCCAAGCCCAACTTGTCGAGAGGATTTATTTAGGCTGTTCAGCATGTCAGCAAGCTCATCCGATGACTCGATGATCAACTACGATGACGATATCGTCAGGAAAACGCAGATGAGAAATATACTCTCCATTGACGTTGACGCCTCGATCGGACCAGTCCAGGATCTTGAAGACATCCTCCAATGCGTTTGTGAACAGATGTGGTGTCTCACACCACGACGCAATTGTGAATGTTTAATCAATATTTAATTATAGTTTTATTATTTCTATTTATCATGTATGTTATCTTATGCTTTAGTATTTTCAAACCTCAGACACTAGTCTTTAATATATCCTATGTTTCAAGTAATAATAGTAAGAATCGAACCCGTAACCCATGGTGTATTAGCCTATTTCTTTTCTTTTTTCGAACTGACTACTGCTTTTAGCCGCAGATGGCCTTTACAGCTTCACCGGGCAATTGGCGAGCGCAGATGGCTCTCAGCCTTAAAAATTTACACAATGAGCCTAGGGGCGTCCGAATAGAACTCGAACCTTGGCTTAGGGCGTTGCGGGGGGTACTTCTTAACCATCACACGACAATGGTTGTCGTATAGGCTATACTTTAACATTATCACTGGAATGGGTTGAACGTGATATAAGTCTCCTTCATTTTGCGCCAGATATCCCGATCCTCAGTTTTTCTCATCCAGCCTCTATCAGCGACCTTGCCCCTTTATAATTAAATTTTAGTACTGCTGCCCAGTTTAGGACGAACAAAATGGGTTCCAAAATTACCAATTTGCAGGCCTCAAACTAGTTGCATGTTTGCACAAGTTCTCGACCCTCTATAATAACATTAATGTGCCTATACGTGAAGTTATAGCTTATGCCAACACGGCCGCATCGTAATTTAGTTACACACACAACATGTGTAATTTAATCATCGCTAATACGACCAGCTGTGAATAAATTTGAACCCTGTTTGTGGGTGTTGTGATGGAATTTCCGCATGCATTGTTATTTAAACTGCCTATAATATCTCATTTTATTAAATACTTATTTACCGACATTCACACAGCACCATCTAGACCCATCATCATCATCATCATCTGCTCATTAAACGTCCCCACCGAGGGGCACGAGCCTACCCGTATAGGGTGATTAGGCCTTAGTCGTCCACGCGGGCCCAGTGTGGATTGGACGACTTCACACACAACTTTCGAATCTCTTCGCAGGCGTGCATGAAGGTTTCCTCACGATGTTTTCCTTCACCGTAAGAGCGTCGGATAACGTACATATATTTCGAAAATTCGAAAATACATTGGTACGTGTCGGGATTTGAACCTCAGCCCTCCCGGTAGGAAGGCGACAGTCCACACCACTGAGCCACCGACACTCTACTAAGCCACCGACGCTCTACTGAGCCACCGACGCTCTGTATGGTCATCTAGACCCAAGTTAAGCTTAAAGCTTGTAGTATGTAATTATATACTTTTTTATAAATATATAATTACATACTACAAGCTTCAATAGAAACACCAGACCCGTACCAACAGACATGGTCATGCACACAAATGTTTGTACTGCCCAGGGATCGAACCGAGAACTTTTAGTGTAGAAGCCTACGTCTCAACCGTTACACTGAATAGGTCGGCAAATAACACAGGCACATCAGCAACATAGCAATGAGAAATAGAATGATGAATGTTCAAAAACACTCTGTTTTCCAGTATGTTCGGAATCCTTTAGAAATATATAACTAT
>PQWD01008184.1:0-69044 GCA_019425675.1 Leucinodes orbonalis
TAAACCAATATGATAATTTAATTACTAAGACAAACTTAGCACATGAATTCTTAGGGCCAGATCATGACTGGTAGTAAAATAATGTTGATTTTTTATTTCAGATGGGTGAGAGGATACGGGTTATATTGGACTGTGAAGATAATACTTTATCATTTGAAAGAAATTATGAGTTTTTAGGTGTTGCATTCAGAGGTAAGATTTACATTTCAATTAGTATTTTTTGTGAAATTCAATAGGCAAAAAAAATTCAAATGTCTATGTTTAAAAAAAAATTTTCATGGCTTGCACAATAATTACCCTCTTCAACCTATCGCAGTCCACTGCTGGAGATAGGTCTCCCCATTTTGCGCCAGATAACCCAGTCCTCTGCTTTCCTCATCCAGTCTCCACCAGCGACCTTTCGCAAGTCATCGGTCCATCGGGCTAGAGGGCGTCCTACGCTACGCTTGTCAAGACGCGGTGTCCACTCCAGAACTCGTCTTCTCCAACGGCCATCGGTTATGCGACATTCGTGACCAGCCCACTGCCACTTTAACTTGCAGATCCGTCGGGCTATGTCGGTAACTTTAGTTCTCTTACGGATTAAATAATTTCTGATCTTATCCCTAAGAGAGACCCCAAGCATAGCTCGCTTCATTGCGCGATGAGTGACTTTGAACTTGTGAACCAATACCGCAGTCAGTGTCCATGTCTCAGCTGCGTATGTTAGCACGTGTAGGACGCATTTTAGACTTGCGTTTTTAAGCATTGTGGAATCGTTTACGTTAGGACATGACGTAGCTTTCCGAACGCTGCCCAGCTCCACTGAATCCTCCTACTAACAAAATTATGCCGGCCAAGTTGGATGATTTGGCCCAGGTAGACATACTCCTGCACAACCTCGAAAGAGACGCCGTCGACACATATCGGTTATGGCATGACACGATTATTGAACATGACTTTCGTCTTGTCCAAATTCATGTTAAGCGAAGATTCATTTATGCTGTTTAGCATCCGATGACTGCCACGATGATGATATCGTACGCAAAACGAAGATGAGAAATATACTCTCCACTGAGGTCGACGCCTCGTTCAGGCCAGTCCAGGGTCTTAAAGACATCCTTCAATGCGTTTGTGAATAGTTTCGGGTATATAATATCCCCCTGTCTCACACCACGCCGCAGTTGGATGGGTCTTGTCTTGGATCTGAACGGTCATCTTCGCTGTGTTGGAGAGACACTTCATCACCTCGAAATATAGCCAGTCGATACCGCATCGCTGCAGAGCCTTCAGAACAGCCCATGTTTTAATGGAGTCGAAGATTTTCTCGTAGTCCACAAATGCCATACACAGCGGCTGGTTATACTCTCCGGTATTCTGTATAAGCTGCCGAACAGTATGAATGTGGTCCACGGTACTGTAGCCTTTTCGAAACTCAGCCTGCTCCGTTGGTTGGAACTCGTCAAGTCTAATGGCGTCACGATTTGCTACAACTCTGGAAAACTAATTTTAGACGTGGCTCAGAATCACTATCAGTCTATAATTCTTCAAGAGAGTTTCGTCACCCTCCTAGAAGAACAAGACGACAACGCTTTTAGACCACGCCTCTGGTGTTGTTCCCTGGTGGATGACGGCATTAAGGAGCTCAACTGATGCCATAAGGACGGGCTGTACACCGGCTTATAGGAGCTCTGTTGTAATACCGTCATCACCCGGGGCCCTCCCATTTCTAAGTTGCTCCAGTGCTGCACTAATCTCGCTAACGTCAACGTCCGGGATATCCTGTGTACAATGGCGCCTTAGTGGGGCACTAAGGCGCCATTGTCTGTGGCTGATGAGCGCTCGACGAATAGTAGTCCATAAAATTTCTCAACCGCTTCCAGGATCTGTGGGCGAGTCGTGAATTGCCCGTCTGTTGTCTTAAGATTCACCAGAAGGTTCTTCCAAGTGTTTTTTGGAAACATTGGCCCCCTGTTCTGCTCAATAAGGTCCGTAAAGAACCTTGTATTGAAACAGCGGGGGTCCCTGCTAACAAGTTTTCGTATGCCCTTGGGGAGAGCCCGATATTCTGGCGAAGCAACATCACCAGATGGCATTTCGCGTCTCAACCTCATCAGATCCAGGGTTTCGGAAGTAAGTATGGACGACTTCGCTCGTTTCATCGGCGGGAAATGCCTGCGACCCAGTGTGCACACCTTCTGCACCACGTTGTCGGTTATCTCGTCCACGTCGCCAGTGGTTTCCAGCGAGTCGAATCGATTTTGAAGTCCAGTTATAACTTTTCGGGCCCACAGTGTATTTGGAGCGTTGTAGGTTTGAGAGTAGATTTTATTAAGCGAGACCTTTCAGTCTCAGAAACATATATTTAAAGTGCCTCGGACAAGTCGGTGATCACTGCCGGTTTTAAACCTGTTGACCACTGAGACAGTTTTATATATAGGTCGCTTTTCCGCCATAATTAAATATATCTCTTCCAGGTCCATCTTCTCGAAGACTTCTTGAAAAAATAATTCATCAAGAAGAGCCCCTCCATTTCGAGGAAGTTGACCGACATCTGCCCCCTTGATTCCTGCACCCCAATCCATAAAGTCCGATTTTCGATTCGCCGCGTTCTTGTACTCCCACTTTTGCGTTGAAGTCCCCCATAAGACATTGTAGAAGGTCGACGTTGTGTCAAGAATGGCTCTGAAGATTATTTAAAAAAAATTAGAAGCAAAAACCACTTAAGACTAGGTTGTCTAGTACAAATAAGCTAGCTAGCTTGCATGTATTGGTCTCGATGTAAATCATTAGAGGGGGTCTTTGTTCAGCAGTTTTTCACTGCTAGATGTAATAATAATGATGATATCAAGGAGTGCAGTTCACTTGGTGATGTAATGGATTATCCTTAAAATATGCTTGTTAAATATATTTGTTTGTTATTTTTTCAGGTCTTCCCAATAAAAAATTATACCCAACTGTATCAGCAGTCTATGGAAATACAGAAGTGTCCATGGTATATTTAGGTCCACCTATGGATGGCTGATAGTTAGTACAGTTTTATTTTAGGAAATACCTTTTTTATCTAGTCAAACGTAATGATATTATTGTGATAAATGTTCTACTTTTAGCACCAATGCCTTTAATCATTTTTAATGATGCTGACTGTTAAAAAGCAATTTGAATTTTAATGGTTTTGTTAATAATCATATTGTACATATATAATCAAATGTAATTTTAATAACATAAATTATAAGTAATTTGTATAGGATGTGTAATAATAAGTAGCCACAATTTTTTATTCAGTCAATGTTTTTCCATGATAATAACATGCCTACCTACACGTCATGATTATGAATGACATCAATAAAAATCACTAATTTTGTGTAAAAATGGCTTACAAATATTATCTGCTATGTCAATTGGAAAATTTTGTAAACAATCGCTATAATCGCAATGTATGAGCTTATTTATTTCGTAATCAGGTATAACTCTGTGTTCTGAAATGGATATTAACATGTTGACTGCTATGTTACCAGACACAACCGAAATCCTATTGTTTAACGCAGCACTCAAGGTTAACACCATATATAATTTTAAAAAATAGATCGTCAGAACAATAGTTTTGTAACGAAAAGCCATAAATAGGTACAATGAAATATGTACCAGCATATGAAGCAGGAAATGTTAATCTGTAGAATAGCATAAGTTGAAAAAAATAATTTACTTTCTTATCTTAATACAAAATTACCGTCCCAGAGCCCTTTTTGTTGTCATGTTTTTACAATCTATAATTAAAAGACATAATGCTCCCAAGCAACCTCTATGACTGCTATTATTTTTTTTTCTTCCGACGCGATTGTACACAATACGTACTTAATACGTACACCTTTAAAAATGCGTTTAAAGCGATGGTGGCACATTGGTGTGGACTATTTACTTCCGATCTGAAGGGCGCAGGTTTAAATCCCGCCACGTACCAATGTCTTTTAGAATTTTCTAATCTCTAACGGTGAAGGAAAACATCGTGAGGAAACCTTGGAAAACCTTTCCAAGGCTGTGCGTGAAGTCGGCCAATCAGATCTGGGTAACTCACTAAGTACTAGATGGTAGACTCGATATTGAGTCATCTAGGTAGGTAGCACCGCAGTACCAGTTATCGTCCCGTGAAAGAGGGACGTTTGTGTTTCGGAATGAGGGCACTGTAGCTAGTAAAATTACTGGGTATAAGAGATCTAACATCTGTCGTCTCTGGAGTGCGGCATTGACGGAGATAGAATCTGTTTATCAGTTGTTGGTTTTCTTCAATGCCGCTCTGTAATAGTCAGACGCTTCACATACCATCATTTGACCGTCCTGTACATTTTAACATAAAAAAATCATACAATGAACTTTTTTATATTTTATTGCGTTTACTTTAACTCTGAATTTATAATAAAACTTGTGTCTTTAATAGTTGTATTCCTTTAAATCAATAGTACATTTGATAAATTACGTAATACTTACTAAATTCTCAGTATTTGCAATAGATTAGCTTGAATTTCAATATGGGGTTGTTGGGGAGATGCTCTACAGCTGCCCCAAAAAAAAAATCCATAGAGGTACATTATTTTAAAGGTGTACTACTCAATTAATTATTGTGTATAATCGCGGCAGTCGAATAAAAATATAGCAGTCATAGGGTTGCTGGGAAACATGTCGTAAATAAGGACAAAATGTTACTGCTGACACCACAGCAGAAATTTTACTATCGCGTCGATTATATCTTTATCAAAATAAAAATAAGGAATAGTAGAACACTTATAAAATGTTCTTTTTTCGGTGGTAAACTGGTTAGAAATGCCTCAGAGCATCTTAATATTACGTAACTGCAATATATTTTTGTATATTTAATGAATGAACGCTATAGCACGATGCTTATTTGAGTACTTGGATAATATTTGGAGAAGGCAAGATTCCAAATCTCAAATGAATTATAATAGGAACATACTTATACTAATAAGTAATATAATAAGCCTAAAATGATAAAGCCATTTCGAAAAATACATAAATTTGACCTTTACGTTTCATCACTCACTTTTAATAAAAATAGGTGATCTGAATTTTCAGTAATTTTTTCTCTTAGGCACCTTCATTACAACGTACACTACTATTCAAACGAATTTCTAGGTGGAACGCTTGATACTGAGTTGTCTATGTAGTAATCCACCGCAGTGCCAAATATCGTCCCGTATATGTAGTCAACGCATATCTGTTTCGGGAAGAGGGTAGGTACTGTAGATAGATAATATTACTTCAGTTAATTGAATACTGCATCTGTTCTGGTCACTTATCACCCATGTGAGCGTACTGGTCGACTCGTTCAATTAATGATGTAGAATGTAATAATAAAAAATATTTAGCTTCTAAGCTAGATGAGGAAAAGGTATACCTCACTCTGCAAAGCACCAAAAAAATAAATTTGGATGGCTTACATTTTTGGATAATTTCCGTGGCTTCAATCTTTATAGACGGTTCTTTACAGAATTTTATATTCCGATGTTAATGGCGTTTAGGTACTAGTTAGAGCCATTAGGCCCGCATTAAATTGACCCAAAAATCGACCATGTGCGAAACCGTGACCAGTAGGTACTATCGAAGTTAAAAGTTTTTGATTGCAACTTTTCTGGTGCATTTTGAGGTAGGTACGTATGTGACTTCGCTTCAAAAATGCATTTTAGATATAAGATAGATATCGAAAACATATTAACTAAATTTCTAAATCTCAAAACAGTACCTAAATGACCTAAAAATGCTTGTGAACATGTTACCTACTGTTTTAATCAGGCACGATAAAATTCCCCAGAATTCGGAAGACGAGGTCGTTAACATAATTATAATCTGATTAAAAATGTGTTCATATAAAATTATAAGTGTTTTGAAATTTGATTGGAGGATTATAATACCTCAAGCATTTTGGCAACTCGTATGTTGGTAATGAGAATCATTAGAAATATAATTAGATATTATTATAACAATAGTGTTGTGCAATTTTGCTTACTTATAATAACTTATTTTTAAATAATTTATAAGAACATTGTGAATAGATACAAATAAAATAAATTATGGAAAAATATTTAACTTTTTTCCAATCATAATATTTTCATTGTTTTTGTTTTATAGGTTCCTACTGCAAATAAGAAATATCTTTCCAGGGAACGAAGGTGAGAAAGATGAAGAAACGTGATACGATTTTTGAAAAATATCACTCTAAACAATTTACTTAATCAAACTCTCGTCTTCTTTGAACTTTATTCCACCAATAAAGTAGAACCCCAAAGTAAAAAGTTGCAATGCTAATTAATTTACTCAAAAATTTGCTAATCATCACATTACACGCTTTTACTGTAAAACTGCGACTAAAATGGAGGTGGGTAAACAGACCCTAGCGTCGGTTGTAAATACTAACATTATCTAATAAATATAATTACCCTTACTGGTACAAACAAAAATGTTCGTAATGTACAAGAATCGAACCCGGAACCCTTGTAGTAGTCTACCTATGTACATCACAACAACTACACCACCTGGATCATTATTAAACATTTATTTTCGTCAGACCTATATTTTACTTGAACGACAAAAATTGTTTATCAGTGTTTAATATCTACGTTAAGTTGGATGAGAGTGCCATGGGCGTAGCCACACTGGGGCAAGCAGGGGCGCTTGCCCCACCATGGCTCTAGCACATTTAAACAAAAAAAATACCAGGGGAGGGGGTTGGGGATATGTTCACTGTTGCCCCCATTACCGAAGACTGGCTAAGCTCATGGAGTGCTGCTACAAGATAACATAAATTCCTACAGCTAAATTTTTGTGGAGTGTTTCAGTGTTTGGGTTCACCAGCAGAAAAAAAGCTTCAAAAGTACCCACAGACTTGAATTCATAAATCTGTGAATGTAGCTAACTTTTGTATGCTAAAAAGTTATTCGGATGCTGTGCCAGAAATCTTACCGTGTTGGAAAAAATCCAAAACTATGTTTTTAGCACAGCATAGTTATGGTGAGGTCGGACCCACAACGCTGGCGTAGTGCGGATTGGTTAACGACTACAATTCTAAGGCGCGCGATTTTTTTATGCGATGCTAGCTTTTGCCCGCGACTTCGCCCGCGTTAAATTCGGGATAACATGGCTCCACTTTCCTGGTAACGAAAACAAAATAATTTTAACACTGCAACACTGCTTCTTCTTCTTCTTTTTCGCTTCGCATACCAATTTTTTGCTTTTCACCTTAAAAACCTTAAGTCAAATATCAGTTACCTCTTTTTTAAGGCTTTAAGGGCAGATTTGCAAAAACTTAAATATGCAAGATTTATTATTCGTGACAAATAGTCCTCATACTTATTTTTAGCTTTCTACCTTGTAAACTGTGATAACCCCCCAACTTTAAAGGTTTTGGAGTCCATTACCGAAAAAACAAATTATATATACGTATTGATATCTATCACTATTCATAGGAATCCCCCGCCCAACTTTAATGGTTTTGGAGTCCATTTCCGAAAAAAAATTATATTTGTACATATATATATGTCACTATACATAGGATCGCCCCCCTTCCCCTCTTTAAATGTTTTGGATTGTATTTCTGGGAATATAATCCAAAACATAAAAAAAAAATTATATATATATATATATACCAATATTTATATCACTATACATAGGATTCCCCCCAACTTTAAAGGTTTACTGGTCTATTTTTGAAAAAAAAAACATATAGGTACATATATCAGTATAAAGGTTTTGGGGTAAATTTCTGCAAAAAATATATATATACATATTTATATATATAGGATCCTCCTCCCCCACTTTAAAGGTTTTGATACATATACATATTTATATATAACACTACATTAGATGTATGTATCAATATTTATATCACTAATCGAAGTATCCCCCCCCCCCCACTTAAAAGGTTTATTAGTCAATTTTCAATTAAAAAAAAAATTACACATACATATCACTATACATAGGAATCCCCCGTCGACCTTAAAAAGTTTTGAACTCCAGTTCCAAAAAAAAACATAATGACAATTGGGGAATGTGCCATACAAACTTCCAACCCCCATTTTAGGGAAGTGGGGGGTGAAAACGGGACAAAAGGTAGCCTAAAACCTATTCTAGGCTACCTTCTATCAACATACCAAGTTTCAATAAAATCTACCTTAAAACTGCGAAAAATCTGATATGATACGTCCTCCCCTATTTGAAGGGTTGGGGGTGTATTTTTGAAAAAAAAAAGCCACATTTTTTCGTTTCTGACAAATAGTCCGTATACCAAATTTCAGCGTCGTACTACAAAGATTGCGGAATGTTCCATACGAACTTCCAACCCCCATTTTAGGGAAGTGGGGGGTTAAAACGGGAAAAAAGTAGCCTAAAACCTATTCTAGGTTACCTTCTATCAACATACCAAGTTTCAATAAAATCTACCTTAAAATTGCGAAAAATCGGATATGATCCTTCCTCCCCTATTTGAAGGGTTGGGGGTTGGTTTTTTGAAAAAAAATTTTTTTTTTCTGACAAATTTGTCCGCATACCAAATTTCAGGTTCTAGGTTACCTTCTATCAACATACCAAGTTTCAATAAAATCCGTTCAGCCGTTTAGGCGTGAAAGCGTAACAAACAGACAGACAGAGATACTTTCACGTTTATAATATTAGTATGGATACGCTGCATTACCTACACGCAATGTGATTAATGCACATCATTTCATATCAGGTAATATAATTACAAACCATTGTTTTACGCAGATGACGCAATACCTCAAACGCACATATTAAACGCAGCGTTTATAGCAAAAACCAACCGCGCACTTTAAATAGCAGCCGGAACCTACGGCGAAGCACGGAATGAACTTTCTTTTCGGAAAATCAGGTGATTGCCTGCATGTCCTAACCACACGGAAAAAATCATGTGTCAGAGGAATAATCGCACAAAATGACGTTTTCCTCACGACGCACGCAGCGATCTAAGCCGAAAGCTGTGCCCACTAGACAAAGAAGGAAGAAGCAGGAGTCCAGATAAATATGAATATTCACTGACATTCACACAGCGCCATCTATCTAGCCCCCAAGTTAGGCGTGAAGCTTGTAGGTATTATGGGTATGAAAGAATGGATATACATTTTTTTTGTAAATACATACATATTATACATAGAAAACACCCATACCATTACAAACAGACATACATGTCCATGCACACAAATGTTTGTACTGCCCGGGGATCGAACACGGAGCCCTTGGTGTTGCAGTCGACGTCTCAACTACAACACCAAATGGGTTGTCAGATACAATGAAAATCTATTGTTTGTGATGCTTTAAAGTCTCTGGCGGTCAAAAAGTTAAGGAGGTATTTTTGTAGGTAGAGGTAAGGACAACCATTTCTGTTATGCTGGGTCCACACTAGGGCTTAACCTTGAACGCCATATCTACCGCGATAAATTTAACGTATAAAAGTGGGTGGCGACACTTGACATTATTAACGCGTTAATTATTGATGGGCGTTGATTTAATAGCGAGAAAAACGGCAAGATTAGGGTTGCCACCCGTACTTTACAATCAAATATTGTACGTTATTTTATATAATATAATATAATTCATTTATTTCAGTCAACATAACATGGACCAATAATCAAATTACAATAAAAAATAAAAACAATACTACTACGATTACAAAATGAATTAAATTTTTCCTTTTTACTATAATTATATAAAATGACATGAATAAGACAAATTAAATAATATTAAAATTTAGTTTAAATCAAAATAATAATTAATACTTAAAATAAAATAAAAAAAAAATTAAAAGAAAATCTAAAATACTATTTTATACGCCGGTAAATTTATCATGTTACAATGATACATGTACCGGCAGTCAAAACGCACAGAAAACATTCGCAATATGCTGTTAGGGCTGGCGCGTACCCTGCGCACCAGGGAGGTGCACCGCTTGCGCAATGCGCATATATTATTTTACTCTATAATTTTCGAGGGTATTAAAGTACGCGAAAATACTTTATCTTGCATAATTTGATTTGATATTAGTCGTACCGTACTACACATTAATAACACTACTTAAAAGATTTAAAAATATTTTTAATACTCACCGTATCTAATTAACTTACTTTTGTATTTATTTACGAGTGTTATTCGGTAGGAATATAATATTTATTACGGTAATAAACAAATACCAGTTTATATAGTATCGGAAAGATGAAGAAATTGTTTATTTGAGGATATTTGCTCAATGTTGTAAATATGTACTGCTGAAAAGGTGATTCCGACATATTGTTTATAACATTATTCTGAAAATTAATAATCCATTTTATATTTTGTTTCTTTTTTATTTTGGAAAGAATTACTCTCTAATACAAAATGCAACACCTATAACTATAATAACCAATGTATTTTAAATGCAAAAATAAATGGTGGCAACCCTTTTCTATACGTCAAAATACACGTGCGATCAAGACACTAATTGAATTATCAAGTGTGACCGCTTCAACGGCATTTATTCTCGCCATAATCTTTTTGATGTAACGACAGTCGAGTTATCGCCAAACGGTGTTATAATGGTCGTTGGGAATAATCGCGTTTATGTGGAGGCCACACCTGAAATTAACGCTCATCAACGCGTTAATTAATGCCATTTCCCATTAGTGTGGCCCCAGGGTTACAATAAGGAGACGCTGCTACTATACTCGTATAAAGCACGAGTGTATTTTTTAAAGAGCTGAAAGCTGCGCCAATTTTCAAAATAAGTATCTATTCAATAGGTAACTAATAAAAAATATATTTTTCAGCATAATCTAGATATTTTTTAAAGATATTACCAATGTCTTTCTAGAATACGAGCGCGTGTCATAAATATTTTTAAAAGTTAACGAATTTGCGGAATAAAAACCAAAAGTAGTCAATCTTTTTTTAATATCTTAACAAATAAACAATAGACACACCAGTTAGGTCATTCGTAATAGGTATAATGTAAGTAATGTAGGTTTGAAAATAAATGTGAAGACTAAATAATATCTATATTTTTGTACCTACAGTTTTTTCATTACATATTTTTAGCGATTAATCTATGAGATATGAGTACCCATAAAATGTGGGAATCTACATAAAGAACAGTTTTTGCATAGGTAGATAGGAGGGTATGTTATAAACGCACTTATATTAATCAATTCGATGCGTTTATGATGTTTACCAACTAAATGAACCCAAAGAAACGCGGTTTAGATCCGGTTCAATGCCTCCATATCAGTACCAGATCGACCCATTGTTAGATATTTCAGGAACTTTAAAAGTGTATACACTTATGTCGTATTCTTTTACTTTTAAAAGCTAAATAAAATAAAAATACACTTAATTAATGCTACCTTGAACACATTTTAAATTTGCGGACATGAACTTTTTTGTTAAGGTAAAATTAAGGTACCTAGTGCTGAAATATCGAAAGAACACAAAACACGAACAAACATTATGCTGTATAGGAATTTAGTTAGAAACAACTTTTGCAAGATGCTCTTAGAGTCGATATTTCTTGTGTCAGATAGGTATTAACAACGGGCATTACCCGTTGTTAATACTGTCCAGACTAGGTATAGGCATGTACTACGTACCTACTTAATTTCATCATATATAAGTACCTATTTTATATTAGTAGAATCAAGAGCATAGGTGACTCATTTGTAATCAGTGGACTGTTGCCTTCCGATCTAGACAGAGTACAGGTTGAAATCCCGCCACGTATCTATGAGTTTTCGATTTTTGAAAATCATATGTACGTTTACGATAAAGGAAAACATCGTCTGGAAACCTGCGAGGAGATTGAAAGATTTTGCGTGAAGTTGACCAATCCGCACTGTCGACCTATAGGGGAGGGTGGGGTAATCACGGACAGCGGGTAATGCCGGACACGTCAGTTTAGGTGTGTTAGAAAAGAATAACAGTTATAATCAATATCTCAATCGAGAGTCGAGTTCGAACATAGTGCAAGACTGTGAGTGGCGCAGTGAGGCTGCGCACACTTTGTAAGGTATGTAAGGTTGAGTTTTTTTCAACAATTTCATCTAATTTGAGTGCTGTAGAAAAGTTGTTGTGTATTATGCCATTTATGACTCAGTAATCTGGTATCTTTTAGGTATTTTAACGTTTAATTAGACAAGGTTTTAAAGTACTCGGCGCTTGCATCACTCCATTCTAACCTCAAATAAAAATTTAGTTTTGCGTATTTCTTTGTGTCGGCCAATGGCGGATGACTTAGATGGGGTAATCTCGATCGTCCGCAATTACCCCTACATAGTTTTAACTTTTATCTAAAATATTTGTTTCTAACAGTTAACTGCGGTGGATTTTGTTTCCTTTGTACCTATCTAAAAATTGTTATAACAGACTCCTAAACCGTGTTATAAATATGTTTACTTTCTTAATATATCTTTTTCAGATGCCCTGACGTTATGAGAAAATGACTACATAACATCACATTGTATACAACCACAATACCTAACATATTTTGGACCCATTAAGACAGTATAATACTTCAGTTATTACACAGTATGCAGATGTAGAACTCTTTACGAAGGCTTTTGACCGTATCGCAAGATAGAGATAGCAGCTAACGATTGAGATTTGGCCAATGGATTCAAATAAATTTGGTGAACAGTTTGAAGATACAGCAACATCATCACTTTAAAATCCCAGTACTATATGCAAAGAGCAGTGAGCACTGATTTGCAAATATTATTAACATAAACGTGCAGCAAAGACCAGCTAAGGTTAAAATAAGGCTAAATATTTTCAATTATTTTAATTAACGTGAGGGGTTACTTTAATATAAATAATTAACAATATATCTTAAATTAATCAATTTTACTTGAAAATATTTTTAATGTTCAACAGAAGAAGAGTAAACGAACTTTCAGCAAAAAACCTTCAATTGTTATAACCTGCACTCCAATGAAAGATACTCTTGTGAAAGAAGATCAAAAAAGAAATATAAGGAACAAAAGATAAAAGAAAAGTCTGCAAGTACCTACATACAAATAGAAAAAACAGTATTGAAAAATCTTCTTAAAGCATTTAATTTTGCAGAAGACAATTTTGAAAAAGCGGAGCTAAAGAAGAAGTCATTAAAAGAGCTTCGAAAGACAAGAGTATCAATGCCTTATTTGTGATGAGAAGTATGAAGATCCTCCAGATGAAAACTGGATTACATGCTGTAAATGTAATTAATGGGATCACAAAACTTGCACAAGCGGTGAAAGCACATCAAAGGGTTTTCACTGTGATTTCAGAAGGAATTAGACTATGTCCGTTCTTACACTAAAGCATCCGAGATTACCCCACACCGTGTTCGCCATTACCCCACGTGCTGTGGGGTAATTCCGGATACAAGGGTTTTGTTTTTTTGTTATTAGCAGATTTTATTTTGAAAATACATCTAATTTGATTATGAGAAAAGAAAGTTGATTAGCTGAAGTAAACTTTTGGCAATAAATGGTATTTGTAGTTTAACATGATTTTGTGTTATTTCAATTCTCCCTTAAGTGTTCGCAATTACCCCACTCTCCCCTACACCCTTTACGGGTAGGCACGTGCCCCTCGGTGAGGACGTATAATAAGCTGAGATAATGATGATGAGAAGATCCAAAAATATCACTGTAAATACATAATACTTATGTTATGATCAACACACTAAAACCGAAGCTACTTAAACTAAGAAATATGCGACGTTTTTAACATAACTTCCATAAATATAGGTATGCTTGGATGATCTTTCATACTTATTCTCGTAATCCTAAGGTATCCTGGTGGGTGGTTCTTGTACTTTACAATCTCAATAAATCGATATCATAATATGAACACTGTTACACAATTGATTACAAAAAAAACGTAAATATTTATCTTTGCATCTATGGCATACCCATAATTATCACTCAGTGTGTTTGGTTATAACAATACATGGTTTCATCATTATTAGTAAAGGTCGGAATAAGTTAGAATTATTTTCTACTCTTACCGAAATATTGATACTTATATGGATTATCCTGAGATTTTTTTCTATCACAAATAGTCATGTCATGACCTTAGAAACCATGGGATTTTTTCTGCTAATTAAAATTAATCTCAGGCTTTGAATTACATAATATTATCTGTGTATGAAATCACTGTACAAGTACACAAATAACTCTACATAATTTCGACCTCGGATTTATTAAAAATGCATAAACCTTAGTTGTTAAGGTCCCTGAAAGAGTTTAAAAATAAAATAGTATAATTAACATATAAATCTTTGGCTAAAATTTATTGTAAATTAAAATAAATACAGCTACACGCTTTACATACATAAAGTATAAGTACCTAATATATATATATATATATATATAATATATTATGTTCTAACAGTTATATACAATGGAACTAAGCTTGCTGGTCATAAAAAGGCGGAGTATTATATAAGAAGTGCGATTATAAGATATATATTTATGTATGCTTAGAATTTTATTTGCCTTTATGGGAATAAGAAAAGATTTTTTAATTATACTAGAAAAACCAATCAAAACATTTTAGGCCTTTCAATTATTTTGCTGTAAGTGTATATAACAAATATCGGTAGTTAGGTACCTATATTATAATTTATCATACCTTTTGTTAGTGTAAAAGATACCTAGGTGCTAATAACTTTAACAAAAAATATTTCAAAGTTTTAGTTGTTTAAAGATACGATTTTAATTTGGGTTCTCCTTTGTGGTATTTGATACCACCTGATTGACCCAAACTAGTCTCTTTACTAGGGAGATTATCAGCATTTATATGCATGAAAACATTTATAAACATGGAACGCGCCATGCTTGGAATAACTCTTCGTGATCGGTTTCGAAACGAGCTTATGACCCGCACCAAGTGGTCGGCGTGGGTTTTTTAGTTGCCTAATAAAGTGGGCTTGGGCCGGGCATATGTGCCGAAGATACGACAAGCGATGGAGTAAGCGAGTTTTGATTGGACACCCCGGTTAGTCAGCAGAAGAAGTGTAAGGAGACGACCCGCCCGATGGTCGGTGATGTCTTGGGCTTAGTTTAGAGAATCCAAACTGGGCCCAAGACGCCCTTCTGGTTGACGGACAACCGTTCCGAATGTAGGCAAGTTGGAGAGGCGTATGCCCAACGGTGAGTGAAACACGCTGAAGAAGAAGATATGAATGAAAAATACCAGTGAAAAACCTACCAACATTATAATCATATTAATTATATTCCTCAAACTGCTGCAGTTTTAAAACAGTAACTTATTGATATCTTATTTATTATAACAAGATTGCGACTATTTATTCATAAGCGAGCAATTACAATATACTCTAGCCATTTTCAACCACTCCATTTAACATTATGAAATACGCACTTGAAATANCGAAACTGTAAAAGTATACGAAGAAGTGTGCTGTCGAACATGAGATTTGTCGAAGTAGTATGTTGTCTAAGTGATTTGTCGAAGTATTGTGCTGTCGAACATGTGATTCGTCGAGGTAATGTGCATTCGAACGAGTACTTCTCGAAATTAGAATTAAAACCACTAAAAAATAGACAAAAATGTTTTAACGTGAAAATACAAAGAGTAACCGTAACGTCCCGTCATACCATAATCTCATCTGGGACAATATAAATCGTGGTTCTCAACGCCGGCTCCCAATAACCGAATGCCTTATTAGCATTCTCATCAAATTAAGAGCAGTCCCACAGGAATATACGTAGTTATCTTACTGAACATCAAGTTTTGAGACAATGGAATCGGTGTAAATATATATAGTCTTTTTCCAAAATGAAACATTTTCTTTGTAGTATCTAATGGCCGGGCTCAGGCATGGCATACTTAAGGTAATTTAATTTTTTGTAAACTAAACATATAACAAAAACTTGTATATCGATAATCTGTATATTTAGACTACCTCTATGTTATACATTTTCATATATTTTATCATTTCAAAACATAAAGTAGACATGTATAGGAATGAAATTTTCATAATGAATACATTTTGTTTTAATTACTCGAATTACGTTCCTATCAACATTTGCACATCAAGCTGATATAATATGTCGGAAGCATTATTTTAAACAACACTCTGTAATGTACTATATTCTAGCAAATCAATTAGAATTAGAGTAATTATTATAAGAAATATACGCCATTACACCATCAACCCTAATGTAATGAGTTAGTTTTTAGAAAATTTTATAATTGCACCTAATACCTCCCACTTACTTGTGCCATTATATTTATTCTCAGTTTTCAAATCGGAAGATCGATCCTAAATATGGTGTCTCTTGAGAAAATCAAGGCCAATTTTGCAAAATATTAAATTTGCAGGAATTCATTATGAGATAATTTCCTACTTTTACGGGGCAAAACACAAATTTAACACACATTAACACCAAAATAAATCAAAAAGTATGTTATTTGAATATTTAATAAATCATCAAAACCAAATCAACATTACTCAGAAAAATAAATATTTGATTGTTGAAACGATTCCAAAGAAGATTCTTAAATTTTAAAAATCTCCTTTACTCTAGATAATGAGTAAATTGATTTAATTTTTATATTTTCAAAGTCTTATACTTTAAAAAAAAAACAATAGAAAACGTTGAAAGCAAAAGCTTAAAAGAGGTAAAGATAACTTTTATTTTACGAACTTTCCCTTGAGTTCAGCTATTCAATGATGCGATAGGTATTTTCGTTGGATAACTGACATGTTATCTCAGATAATACCTTAAAGCTAAAACTTTTATTCACGAAATTGTTCGATTGCTAAAAAATGACAAATATGTTACGTGTAATGTAATAAAAAATTACATTGAAAAACTAGTCATAAAATTTCAAAGTCATCTCCATTTCAGAAACTGAAAGTATTGAAATCGTCAAGGAGAATTTTAGTGCCGTGCTATAATTATTGAAAAATTTTAAAACCGATCTCAATTTCTACTCGTTTGATCTACACCTAACCTAATGACTTAACACTGTTACTTAAGAGAGTCATGTCCAATCAAATAAAAGTAATAACAGCTTTTCAACTCATCACATCACTCTTTATCCTTTTATTAACAAGCAATGATTGCTTGTTTAACCGATATCTTTTGTATATTGAACTACAGTAAATGGTAAAGACTCGAACTTTCTTGCCGCGATAAGAATTAGAACAGCTAGATATACGTTTTTTAATGAAAACCATAATGATAATAATGTTTCAAAAAAAAATGAGCGGTATCCAATAAAATTAATTAACTTCATTTTAGAGCCTAACTATTGTAACTCTTGACTTACCAATCTGATTGGTGTTCATAGCATCATGCAAGATGGTCCGTATGTGAGATACTTGGGTTGTGGTTATACTGGAGACGTAACAAGGAATAACCACCATCAAAGTGTATTTGAGACAACGGCATGAACTATATATAATTAATCCTCTTTGTTTCTGAAAAAAAAATAAAGATGAAGAATACACTAAAGTTGGCATCAATGTCTGCTAGTTTAGACTAGACCATACAAAAGATGTGGTATCATTAGTGACACCACATCTAATGTATGGTTCTCTTACGCCTATTACTACTAATACGATAATTTTCCATAATAATGAAGTTCATCATCATCATCATCAGCTCATTAAACGTCCCCACCGAGGGGCACGAGCCTACCCGTATAGGGTGATTAGGCCTTAGTCGTCCACGCGGGCCCAGTGCGGATTGGACGACTTCACACACAACCTTCGAATCTCTTCGCAAGCGTGCATGAAGGTTTCCTCACGATGTTTTCCTTCACCGTATGAGCGTCGGATAACGTACATATATTTTCGAAATTCGAAAATACATTGGTACGTGTCGGGATTTGAACCACAGCCCTCCCGGTAGGAAGGTGACAGTCCACACCACTGAGCCACCGAATAATGATAATGAAGTTATGGGCAAAACATTGAAAATAAATATAAATTATTTTATTAGAATTATGTGTTTGGAAATTAGATAATTAATGGGCTATGTTTCAATGAAACGTTACCATTACATCTCCATCAGTCGTTTGTAGTGCCTTAAACAAACTCCTTAACAGCATTGTTGTCGATAATCCCGAACAAAACATCAAAATCATCATCTGTAACATATAAAAATATATTAGTTATATAAAAATGGGCCAAGCGTTACTATCTCCTGGGGTTTATTTACCACATTTTGTTGTAAGTTTATGTATGATTCAAAAATTCCATAAAATGACATACTTGTAACAATAAAATTGGTTTTCTTATTGCGTACCTAAATTGGATTACATACAATAAGCGAAAAATTATAAGCAGTTTACTTAGCAAAATAGCACAAAATGTCGTTTAATATATTTCATAGCAATTTCGCAGACCGTAAGTTTTTGTGCTTCTTTTTGTTAGGTAACTGTCTCGCAACTACCTGCTTTTATGGAATTACTCTTATTTCTTGTATTAAACAAAGAGCCTCTATCTTACGTAATGAATATTTATTTATCACGTTAATTCCACCAAGGCACGCCAACTGTTCCAACTTACTCAAGAAAACTGTTTTATTAAGTCAAAGCTGATTCAGTTTTGAAAAACTTTCGAATGCTTGCAGGAATTATAAAAATGTGAAATTATTTACCGGCAAACTCATTATGGAGTTTAGTTGTTCGGCACACTTGTGCAGCAACTCATAGTTTCTGTGCAAAGAACTTATATCAAGTTGTGCCTTGTTCGATAATGCTTCGACTTGGTTTAACTTCCTTTTCTCCTCATTATCATTCAAAAATGTTTTCATGACATGTGCTTTCAATACATTCACCCTAATTGTGATCATCCTCAGTAACGTGCAGAAGAATAGCTGTTCGCAGTCATGTGTCAATAGCGTTATGTACGTCCAACTGTACGAGAAGTCCTCATCGATAACGTAAATCAACACCAGAGCATATTCAATTAAGCTGTATAATACACTTAATGTAATCCACAACCAGCCTCTGGATTTAGGGCTAGTTATATTAAGATCTTCATTCAAATTTAGATGATTATCAAAATCTTTTAAATCTTTGAAGAAGTGTCTGAGACTGTTCTTTTTTGTCGCTATGGATATGATAACAAGAAGGAGATATTCGACACAGCCCGTATCTCTTACGAATATGTACGAAGCGGTATAATCACGATTTCTTAAAGTGAAAAACAGTGTAAAGATTGTTAGTACTGTATTGAAAACGTAATTGAACCACTGCACGAGTTTCTTTGTCTTCAGCATGTAAAGGCGACTAATGCCGAAAAACGATTCTACTACGATAACATGCTTAATTTGATTGACAAGTTTCAATGTGTCGTCTTCCAATACAGGCTTCGCTGGTGATACTTGTATAAGTGTACCTTTGGATATTATTTTGATGCCGCTTGGAGATATATGTTTCATGATTTATTTCCTTTGGTAACCGTCCTTTAGTATAGCTTCAGTTTTTCAAACAAGAATTTGGGCTACCACAGATTTACAAGTAATATAGGATCGCACAAATTTTTGTCACATAATTATTACAGTTTAATAAAAAAAGGTTTTTGTAGCAATAATTTCGGTTCAATCTTGAACAATGATATCTCCAACTTTTAATTTCCAACCACTTTTTAAAAATATCATAGTAAATCCATTACAACAATAAAGCAACGATCATGGTAGTGACTGACACGTCCGTTCTAATATTGACTATCACGTCATAGTGATATCGATCTTTAATATTTGTATTGTTTCCATCAGTTAATTGACTAATTGGTTTTATTGATGTAATAGTATCATAAACGTTAAAGGTTACAATATGATATAGATTTGATATTTGAATTTTTTATTACTTCTGCAGCCTGGTGATAAAGTCATTAGTAGCCATTAATTTATTATTTTCTTTTGTGTGGGAAAATAGCATGAGCAAAGTTGCGTTGATTAAGGGCACAATGGCATATCACAATTGTCGCGAAACTATCACAATGGTCAATCGTCAGTTGGGAAAATATTATCTCGAGTCTCTTCGGAAGGTACATTCAGCCCTTGATATTGGCGATTACTAATGTATAGTCGCTAACATTCACTAGGCGCGCGTGCTTTGTTACAGCCTAAAATATCCATAACCTTGCTGTGTGGGAAATACATCATCAGCCCATTATTGATTAAGCATGTTTAATAACACATGTTCTTATATTACGTATATAGTATATTTTATACACTGTTATGATATCATATTACACTCTGAATTGTATCACGGCAAACCATTTCTTCTAATTCCTTATTCATAAAATTAAGTTAAAGAGGCAGTCAGCAGGCCATATTGTGCTTGACGCAGGGCACAGCCTATGTAGAACCGATAGCCAATGTAGTAAAACAGTTTAACGTTTGGCGTCGTGGAACAAAAATTAATGTTGTTAACAAAGTATTTGTATAGTAATCTTTAAGGATAAGCATTAATCTTGTTCAGCAAAAAAGGGCCATTCAAAATACTAATCAGACTTTCTATTCCTCAACTGCGTCAACTATATGCTTTGACTTATAATCCTATTACATCAAAACAAAATAAGAAAATATTATTGTATACTCATACTTAAACCCATAACAATGCGACGAAAATAGTTCGAACAAACAACCATCAATTGAAGCTTCACAAAAGTGGTTTCCCTTTAAAAATAGTGAACATAACAGCTTTTCACTGATGATAAACGACTGTTCCGTATCGTATTGCATCCAATTTATGTGATAATAAATAAGGTGGGCTTACCTAAGCTATGAATGATGGATTATTCGGCTGAGCGAAGATTTATAAAGCTTGTGTATGAGAATTAACCTTGGGTCCTATTATGTCGAAACAGACGTGATTGATAGACCCCGGTGACATGAATAGCCCCAGTTTGTAAGTTGTTTACAAAACATCTTATCGTACGGTTGGCACTACCTGCGAGGGGCATACTGATGATATTGTAATTACCACCCTTTTGATGTAAAGGTTAACAGTTTTCCTCAACTGCCTCCGTGATTTAGCTTTGAGTTTATATCGCGGCATCATAAGGTTGTAGGTTCGAATAATTAAATAAATAAAATAAATATCCACTGACATTCACAAAGCGCCATCTAGCCCCAAGTTAAGCGAGAATCCTATATTATCGGACTAAATAACCGATAATATAGGATTAGGAAATTAAATAAGTATGTTTATCCGAATAAATAACGGATAAACATACTTATTTTCATTTTTTGGAAATACATACATTTTATATATAGAAAACACCCAGACCATAACAAACATACATGTTCGTGCACACAAATGTTTGTACTGCCCGGGGATCGAACCCGGAACCCTTGGTGTTGCAGTCGACGTCTCAACCGCAACACCAAATGGGTCGTCAATTACTGTCTTTGTTAAAATATTAGAGTATGATGATTATCGCAAGCTTTCTCGTCATAAAAATTGTATATAACAGCTCTGACGACAGTCAGGATTTAGAAAAGGCCAAATTAAGAATGGTATTTCATTTCTTTACAATGATAGTAGTTATTGATAAAACTAAGCATCATTAATAAAACTATTACGAAACAACCCAGACAAAATCTGCCCCAGTTCTTCTATTCACACCTAACAAACTAAGTAACTGTTATTGAAGGACTAAGTTTCAGTATTAAAAAAGTTACATCATTCCATTACCCTCACAAAAAAGTGTAAGTTAAGTACTTAACAGAAAACTCTAAACACAATTTTTACATTAAACTTAAGAATTTCGCTTCAACGTGTAGGCACAATGGAAAGGAAAAAGCAGTTTCTTGTAAAGGGAAATCTTCTCACGCGTATAATAAGGGTGGTGAATATATTTTAATACGAATGTTGTAATATTCAATCCCATTTCATTTTTTTATTTCTTTTTATTTTAGATATAAAAATCCATTGAACGCATCGTTGTGAAATTACGAGGCCAGTTTAGATTCGGCAACGACTATTCTGATGACCGATATAAGTGCCTTGACACATTATTTCAAAGAAAATTCAAATTCAAATTCAAAATTCTTTATTCAAATTAGGCTTACAAAAAGCACTTATGAACGTCAAAAAATATACAAAAATATAATAAAAAACAATTAAAAATACTAAACTAAAAATATGAATTTTGATGCTTTGAAAAAAAAGCGCTTCAGTGGATTGGCCTGTTGAGAAAGAAGCACCCAAGAAAACTCAACAGTGTAGCCTTTTTTAAAAACAATTACTTAATGTAACAATATATCATAAACACTGAAATAGCTGAGCAACTTAAGACCAAGGATTTTTATCACATAAATATTCGTCAAAAGAAAGAAAGAAAGAAAGAAATATGAGGTTGATCACGGTAGAAAAAATGGTGGTTGAATGTGGAAGTGCCCAATAATTTCCATTCTGCTTCCACAGTTATTAAAATTAGAGATGAAATGAATTTCTGTCTTCAACTTTGGCCTTTTCAGATAATGCTTTTTCAGCTGTTGTTTGGTTCCATGTAGATGTGAGAGGGCCAGCGTTTCTGAACAGGTTGCACCTCATACCAGCACCCGGACCATCTTCCATGGAATCAAATTCATACCGTCCGGTCTCTTGCCATCGCCTTGACTACGATATTATAGTTACCAACTCTTTTCGAGCTCTAGTTCAAAATTTCAAATCAACAAAAAATCCCTATTACCTACATAAGAAACTAATTTTATTGTTTCTATAAATCGATATTTTTTATCAAATATCTTGTCTTAAATTTTGGCGTTACAAAAAGGCTTATATGGAATCAATTTATTATTTCTTAACTCTTCACTTCTCAACTTAATTTCCATATATGCACATTTTTTTATCCAGCCTAAACGATAAATCAAAACCGTATATGAATACTTTATTTTGGACTTTACAATTTATTTTGTGACGGATCGGAAGCAGTGGTTGATCTATAAAAACTCATACAAAGTTTGGAAACTTTTCAGTTAAATACTCGTACGCCCAAATTTTCTTCTAATATCTTATTGGCTTGAAAATAAATATGTAATCAAAAGTCATTTTTATTGTCCATTTCATAGTTTAGACGAACTAAATGTCAAGCTATTCTTTATAACATTAACGGATCAATTCAATTCAAATATTTAATTGTTGAATCCTTATGGATGAAAACTTATTTATGATAATTTTGTAACCAACAATGAACCTTCGGGACTAAAACGTAAGCTATAACCCCTTAACGCTACAATCACATAAATGTCAACATCATTAACGACAGCAATATATGTTTCCTACCGATTAGACAGCTTACATCCAAAGCGTATTAGGATTACCAATTGTATGGTTATGTGGGATTTTATGAGCAAATTTAGGGGTGTAAGTTAATGTTCTCCTTTACCCAGATTAAGAGCATGTTAGTGTTTCCTAGAAATTGCAAATAAAGCTTACACTGTTTATTTTTTTATTTAAAAAGCATCTTGGTTAAATAATTATAACAAAATATTTTTCATGACTTTAATCGTGACATAGGTTCCTAATTTAGTACCTGTAATATGACTTTATTTAGCAATTACATTGGCCATCAGAATATATTTCTATTGAAACGACAACGTAGTTTCAATTAGGTCGACATGCTAACGAACTAAAGTTATGTTGTTACGAAAGACGTCTATTGCTGAAGACATCTTTTAGTAAAGTTACGAAGTCTTCTACAACCTGAGTAGAGGCTTAATATTAAACAGAACGAATAAGGAAATGAAAAAGAAGGAGATGAACTCATAGTCAACCTATCAGACAATCAAGTGATTTAGATGACAATGTCCTAATCAAACTAGGAAACTTCACTTTAACATGCAAGATATCACTCTAGTAATATTAACAAAACAGATATGTCATCTAAAAGAATTTGTTATTATAACGAATGCTTTTTTAGAAAAACGTAATTATTAGATTACACTTCTCTTTAACCTATCGCAGTCCATGGCTGGACATAGGTCTCGCCCATTTTGCACGAGATATCCCGGTCCTTCGCTTTGGACATCCAGCCTCCACCAGCGAGCTTGTCAAGACGCGTCATTTGAGCTCTTACTAGAGCTCAAATGATATTTGAATCTCGGCCAAAAATACATGGTTTTTATTTTTGTGACTCAAATAAAGTTTTGTATTGGTTTTTAAATAAACTCACCCAAGCATTTTGAGGCGTTTGCTAGAATAAAATGGTCTTTATAATTACAAAGTTTATTTGATCACGATTTCCTTTAAGTTTTTCATAATGCAACACCAGGCATACAAAGCCAAGAGCCGGAGATTGCATTAGCATAACACAATTAGAAGAAACGTTTAAAAACACGACAGCCACTTGAATTCAGACTAAACAAAGTACTGACTAGCCTCTGTTAATGAGACTCTTTATAGAATATTATATTTGTTGGTCTTTTACTTTAAATAATTTCTTTCTAGAAAGATTATTGTTAGTACTATAATCTAAGGGAAAATTCGGTATTTAATTGTAAACAGAATTCATTACCATTTCATTGCGATGAACTTAGAATAAAATCTTAAGTGTTTTTCTTTTGTTTTGGTATAACACCCTAAAAATTTGCTGATTATCAAAACACGAGATTATTATAACGATGCTTTTCTAAAACTCGATTTCCATTAGGTCATTCCATGCTTTGCATCTTCATTTTTTTTTTTCATTACTTAAGGAGCAATACGTCCTCTTGAATGGAACATTCAGTCCGGTTACTTCGCGTTAATACGTCTCCACATAGCTTTGTTCCACGGTAAGGGCTGTGTACTGCATTGGTAAGTTATAGGTAGGATGATGGTGATGGTAAATTCAAGTCCTGCACTATTGAAGTCAATCAATAAATGGGCTACAATTAGTTACCATCAAGATTTCCTTGCACCTATCGTCAGATGCTAGGTCGCTTATACCCAGTTCATCATCATCAGCTCATTATATTAAGTGTCCCCACCGAGAGGCATGACCCTCCCCGTCAAGGATATATATAGGCCTCAGACGTCCACGCGGGCCCAGTGCGGGTTGGCCGACTTCTCAAACAATCTTTGAATCTCTTCGTAGGTGTGCGCAGGTTTCGTCACGATATTTTTCTTCACCGTAAGAACGTCTGATAAACGTTTATATAATTTCGAAAATATAATAGTATATGGCGAGATTTCAACCTGTTATACCCAGTTTTAACTTGTTAGTTAATTCACTAGCCCTCTTAACTTTACATTTTACTATTTATCTTATAGATCCTTTTGGAATATCATTTAAATTGTTTAGAGCTTTATTAGTTACAAAATGAAAAGTGCTAAAGTATTGACAAAAAATTAAGGAAAGCAACTGTGTTAATTAAATAATAAATTGTCCTAAGCACCTCATAACCCATAACGCTGGTTTCAGGACCATGGAGTAGGTACTCAATGTCAGCATAGAATTAGCATAATATAATTAGCCGAGCCAAAGAAAAATAGTACGGTACATTAACTCGTGGCGAAACAGCTAAAGGTTGCTAACGAGACTTCGTTAAGATGATATTTTAGTAGGGCAGCTCATTCGTCTACTGGTTGTAAGTTCAAGTGAAGAAATGGAGGGTGCCGTCTGGCAGTCCGTTCACAACTAAAGGAAATTGTCATGGCGGGACAAATTGTACTACGTAGACTCATCATCATCATCATCAGCTCATTAAACATCCCCACCGAGGGGCACGAGCCTACCCGTGTAGGGTGATTAGGCCTTAGTCGTCCACGCGGGCCCAGTGCGGATTGGACGACTTCACACACAACCTTCGAATCTCTTCGCAGGCGTGCATGAAGGTTTCCTCACGATGTTTTCCTTCACCGTAAGAGCGTCGGATAACGTACATATATTTTTCGAAAATTCGAAAATACATTGGTACGTGTCGGGATTTGAACCTCAGCCCTCCCGGTAGGAAGGCGACAGTCCACACCACTGAGCCACCGACGCTCTACGTAGACTATTTAAAACAAAATTTTATTACTTACGATTTTACTTGTTACAGCCTGGACTCAATCCTCACCGATAGTAAGGGGTTTTGAATCTTGGCAGGCGGGTAGGAGATAGTATTACTTTAGTGATAAGTGGAATGCTTGAAGGTATAACATTCAAACTCAAACTCAAATTATATTTATTCAAATTAATCTTTTACTTTTAGATACTTTTGAATTGTCAACAAATGTTATTATATTTTATTATAATGACTCTACCACCGGTTCGAAAAAAGATCTTCGAGAAGAGCCGGCAAGAAACTCGATTGTCACTCTTTTAAACTTTATAATGGTTACAGAGTTTTTCCTTCATTTAACCTACACGTAATTTTAAAATGTTATGTTTTACAATGTTATCGTATGTGTAATTTATATAAAGCTATATATTCCTAATTATAATTAATTTTATCTTTATCTGGAACACAATTGCGAGCATACTAAGACCAAATATTGTTGTCGGTCATATAGTCATTTACAGTGTAATAACCCTTTTTTAGGAGGGTACTGTTAATCACAGCTTTAAACTTATGAAAGGGAAGATCAACAATATGTTGTGGAACTTTATTTAAAAACTTCCTCCGAGGTAGAATTAGAAAACACTGCCACCCATTCCCTAGTGATATTAAGTCCCCAATCCGCATTTTTAGGGAAAAAATAGGGTGGTGACAAATGCAGCAACTGCTGTCACCATATACCTACCTTTTATAATAAAATAAAAATACCTTTTTAACTATATGCTCTGTGGTAAGCTTGTTCTCATCCTGGCCCTTTGTTCTAATTTTGTTTTAAAGCTGAACATAGCAATTATCTTCAAAGGTAGATTTGTTCATAGCAGAGAAATAAGCTACTTATATTGTTAATACGAAAGCTGAGTGAAGTGCTTTTCCAAGTAAAATAATGTGAGAATTTCAATTATACGGCCGGTAACATTAAGTACCTGGGATGTAAAATTCTTTGAAACAATGTAATTAGATGGTTTTACTGGGAATTATACTCAAACTTAATATTCCCATTAGTATTAGTATTCCACGTTACTGAACAAAAATATATACTCCTGCATTAATTCATTAGAAAAAAATAACTATGCGTTTAGACAACCAGTTCACTACGTCAGCGTCCAATTGAATTTAAGTTGTTCCGTTAAAATATTGTTAATGATGATGAATATTATCATTGTAATAGCTTGAAACATCCACTTCTGTACAAAGGCCTCCAATAAAATCACTTCTTGAAAATAATCGTATAGTTGCTTACAATAATACTGGTAATAATTATAATCAAGCTGAAACACTGACTACAAAATGATATGCCTTAAAGTTCGTCACACACGTTGCTGGTTGCGAAAGATTTTTTATACATCGTTTTACTTTATTCTATGGTATAAAGAATTATTGTAGTTATTATAAAAAAGATACCCAACATCCCTTCCCGCTTTTGTTTATCGAACGTTTTGACACAAACTCATAAATCAGCGGTGCTCCGTTATCTAAAAAATATATCTTCGTACAAGGGGAATAAAGACAGGATTTTCTGCGGCAAATTCAGTTTTGTGAGATAAACCAGAAGGTGTAGCAGACAGGGCTTCACCATTATCTTGTATTTATTAGGTACTGTAATATACTCCATGCCCATATCACTCAAGTTTGCTCCTGCATTTCTGTGTGTATCCCTAATAAAGGATTTATCTATTATCAAATGAAGATTAGTAAATCGATATTTTGTTCAAACTTTGGATCAACTAAAGTTACCCATTCTATGACATGGGGATGCATTTAACAGTTTTTGTTTTTTTCGCTGATTGTGATTTCAATATTTTGACGGTTTTTTGGTTTACAGAATGAATTTTTTCACTACACGAAATTGGTGCTACAGAAAAAAAGGAGCTTCCTTGAAACTACTCGTACGTCATATGAAATTGTTCGTAAAACTTTCTAAATATCCTAAATATTTTAAAAAACACACTTCAAATGGTTTTTCTTTTCATGTAATTTAAGAAGGTAGGTAACCTTGAACAATCTTAATACTGATAAATATGATAAGAATGTGCTAAGCAATTTTAATATTTTTTTAAAGTATGCGACGCGTCTGAAAATTTAGTATTTATTTATTTATTCAAACAAACATGCCAGCTTACAGAAAGGTCCAACACGCCGACAAGTCAAACAAAACGGTCGTCACAACAAATATTAAAAATAAATTAAACTAAGAATAATAATAAATAAAAATTAGAATACAATAAATGCTTAGATTATGTCAATAGAAAAACAACACAAATTCAAATTTATGAAACAAATGTCATTTTAAATAATAAAAATTAAGAACATTTTAAAACTAAAATTTATAATTACTTTTGTCAAGGAATTCATACGTAGATACTAATAAATGTCGCAAACCACCAAAAAAATAAGTCGATGGAGTCGCATTGAGCGAGCATGTCTCCTATCAGTCGAAGTGCACGTGCTGTAGGCGCATGCGCAGCGTGTGCAGTGTCCGTGTGTGGCCGTCGACGACTTGCAATTTGTCCACTGGCGCCATGTGACATGCGGAAGGGAATTTCCAGGCACACACGGCCCACTACATCTGGACTATCAAGCCTGTGATACATGATAGAAAGGTAGTGTATCACAAGCAGGAGTTTCCTTCTTAGAGCAAGGGTATCTAAGCCGACCATACCGTAAACAAATAAAGAAGGATAAAGATATGGATAATATCCGTAATGCTTTTTGTACAGCCAACGTGCAATTTTCTTTTGCAACTTTTCTAATATCAGACAATATTTTTCCTCACGGGGATCGCAAATTAAAAATAGTAATAGTAAACATATTGAAAAAAATAATAATACAACAATTTAAAAGGACAAAAAGATTATGAAACTTAGACGCTGTAAGACAAAGGTTTAAGAAAAGATTATCCTGCTAATTTCAGCATAAATTCCAATATCAGATGAAAAATAGAGTTTCTAATATTGACTATCGTATATTATATTATTATAATTGTGTTATCTCGTCAGCAACAAAACAGGAAATATTCGGCCTATAGGTGTACATAATGAAACATGTAACTAAAAGTATTTGATTGTTTTATTTAAAAGTAATATAAACTCAAGTACTTAACTATTTAGGGTTCCGTAGCCAAATGGAAAAAATGGAAACTCTTAAAGATTTGTTATGTCTGTCTGTCCGTCCGTATGTCACACCCTTTTTCCTCCGAGTCTATAAGCACCATACTGTAGCAACTTTGTTAGAATTCATCGAACCCACAGGTGTGGAGTCTTCAAAGACATTTCCAAAGAGGAATAAAGTGTGCCTCCCCCCCTCTAACTTCTAAAATATGGTACTGATAAAATAAAAAAATATGTATATGAACATAAAATCTAACAACAATTTGAATCATATCTATAGTCAGTTTTTTTTTATACGTCACTAACGGTGAACCACTATTTTCTCATAATAAATCTGGAATAGGTGCCTAAGTAAATTATTATTATTTTATTTTATGTTACATGCTGCTGCAAAACCCTCCATGGGCGAGTCCGACTCACACTTGGTCAAGTGCCACGAGCGAAAATTAGACATGCACGCAATAATATTGTCTTAAAATCAAATTGGTTTTATATTGAATGTAAATGTTATTTATAGTAGAGGAAATATCATTTATTTAACCCTTAATAATAACTTAATACAGAAGTTATACGGAAATTTGGTACTTACCTAAATGGAGCCAGGTTGGTCAAACGATAATTCTTAACCAAACAGTTGACTAAATCTTTTAATAGGTACCAATACGTTTTCTAATACACATAGTTCCATTTTAAAAAGTTCTAACTAAGTACCCAGTCACATTTCGCGAGACATTAAAATTACCAAACAACATAGTTTATTAAAATTTCAAATATTAAGTCTGCAAGGTTGAATAACACACTGTATTTCCACACATAAGTATCTCATGTCTGCTCAACATCCTAACGGAGTCATGACCCTTTTAACCAAGTCTTACCTCACGTACAGCACTTTAATAACACACAGTCTTGCACACTCCCAAGAATTACTAAATCACTGTAATTTATCGTGACATTCAGTTTATCGCGCAATTAAGACACCGCCGCAAGTTTCATCCTATATACTGTATATCACTTAAAATACCCGAAAGTCTTAAATAACCGTACATTAATTTCCTTGTAGAAACATTTCTTTGCTAAAAACAATTTCTGAACTTACGCTCGCTCACTAAATAGTGTTATGATAGTTGTGGAAACTGAACACAATTGTATAATAAGCTTGTGAATTTGAATAATGTTTATTTTAAATGTTACTTTATAAAGTTTACAACTACGCACGAACATTAATAGGCTCAAATCGAGGTGCAGATTACGATGTCAATCTGCGGTCATCAGCTGTAGTAATAAATAATAAAGTATACCGTAATTAGTTTACATATAAAACACATACTTTAAAAAAAAAATTCCCTTCAAGAATAAAATCTGATAATGTGATATATTTTTAAACTATATTCTTAAAAGGCTTTGTGGGTGAAAAGTAATAAAATTAAGCAGATCGAAATTCAGGAATCTTAAAACATTAGTTATTGTACTGGCTGACAAGGTTATATCAAACCAATCTTAATTAGACTTCATCAAAGTCAACTTCTATTGCAAATCAAACAATAGGTACCCTTTCACAAGTAATATTCAAGTCAAAATTCGAGTTCATTGCCACCGGTAAGTACAGTATCAACTTACACTCAAGCAGGGGTAATAAGAAATTTATTCAAGCGGTAAACTCGTGTTATGGACAAGAAGTACTAACACAAACAAAGCGCGTTCCGCTTTGTTGTATTTAATTAATTAACGCTAAGGTAGTAATGAGAGCTAGCATAAAGATTTCTCTAGGCCAGTATTTCTTAACCTTTTGTCGGCGTATTTCAAGGGCTCCACTAGTATGTATGATTAATCGTCTTATTGTAAATTTTTTTTTTCTGATCATGCCTGCCTAGATGTTTCTAGGCAGGCATGATCATGAGCCTATTCACTTATAATATCCCATTTATTCATTCAAATACACACCTCCTAAGTTTCACAAATTTGACCCATGTGGTGTAATTGTTAAGACGTCTTACACTACACCCGATCCCCGTACATAAAAAAATATATTTGTGCGACCTGAAATCGTGTTATTCTATATTTATAATTTTCTTTAATAAGTGTGTCATATAAATATGTATCTAAAAAGTATATATTTTTATATCCGGTGTTATGTACTTTTAATACAAGCCAGAGATGAGTAGCTTTGTAAATATTATGTAGATATTTTCTTCAAATTTGTTTTATTTATTTATGTGAGAAAAATTTTATCTGTCGTCTCGAATGACGCACGCAGGTCAGTATTGGCAAAAAAAAGTAAAAATTACTATCTCAGTATAAGGTATAAACACTCCGAAATGTACTTGCATTTGCAAAACAAAATTGTATCTATGTTTTTTAAATTTATTTGACTTCACTACGTCTTTCATGAGTAGGCGTATCACTTACCAACAGGTGACAGAACTACTTATTTATTACAAGGGCAAACTATTTTGAAAGAACCAGCCTTCATTTCTACGGGTCCCCGGACGAAGTTTGTTAAGAACCGCTGCCCTAGGCCGAGGTTCGCTTGAAAGTCCTCAGGGCTCGACGGTTTTGACCCACTCATTCGTTATGCCCTGAGAAATTAGCTTTGAGATATACATTTCAGCAGTCCTAGTTATTTCAATCGTAGTCTATGTTAATTCGAATGAGTGAATTCATGTATTTTTAACGTTAGGCTTTTGAGTTAGAGAAGCTTTGGCCGAATTGTTACTTTGTATTATTCATCGAACAACCACAGACAATTGCTTTATTTGTAATTACTGTTCTATTTTTAAGTTACTCTATCGATATGGTAATATAAAATAACTTGGTTTGTCTTTTAATAATACGTATTTACTAACAACTTAAACTTGAGGGCTAGATGGCGTAGCGGCATTGACGATTGCATTTTGATTTTTTTATTACTTTGTTTAATTTCGGTTAGGTTTGGTTGACTTAAAACACAACCTTGAATCTCTTCTCTCTTCGAATTCTCTTGCAGGTGTGCGCAAATTCCGTCACGATGTTTCCCTGGCCTTACGGAGCGTCGGATAACGTATTGGTACGTTGCGGGATAAGAACCTGCGCCCTCCCAGGATCGGATTTCGACAGTACACACCAATGAGTCGCCGGCGTTCTACATGATATTTTTCAATTTATTATAAATGAATTTAGTACTATAATATTCCTATTTGATTTTCTAATGAAACCAACATTATTTTACCTATAAAAGTCATTCATCTGCTCATTATTGACATCATTAAATTTTTTATGGATAATAAATGAAAAAAGAGGTTTTTCGAACAACAACTTGCAATTTCTGAAACACAGATATCAACTCTGTTGATATAATAAATAAATCCGATTGAAAAGAATTCGCTTCTATACAAAATAATGAAAACGTTTTTAATGTTATCCGAGGGTTCTTTGAGGCTAAATTAAAATGTTATTTTCGTATTTTGAGCTTAAACTTCTGAAGGTGAGGGTGCTTTTACCTTTGACTGAGTAAAAATCGATCGCTGAGTTCAAGATTTGATTTTTTAAGTGTATGGCTAAGTGAATGCTCTTGGTAGGTATTTTGCATTTGAAAAAGAAAGATGTTTTTATTATGATGGCATGTATTTAGTAAGTCGGCATATACTCGTATATGTTATCAATTTCTAAATGTTTCTATGCAACTAATTTCATGCGGTTAAGATTACTGTATACGTAGACTTAAAACTGATCATTTTCCAATGAACTGATCATTTTGTATCCTAGGAATGCATTTCACCTTTCGATGCGTTAAACAACGTTACAACCCAGATTTTTGCACCAATTCTTAGAAATTCCACGATTTTCTTATACTTTTGAGTAAGAAGACATCTCAATAGGCCTGCACTCTGTATGTGCAATAAATAATGCATACTCTCGTTTCTGGCATGTACTTTCTGCTATATTATAATGTTTTGATGATCTATGTGCTGCAACACTGGAAACCGGCTGTAACTATAATATTTCCGGGTCCGATACAGNTGGATTCATAACTGTACATACTTACACACACACAAATAAGCCTAACATTGTGAGGTAACCTGCGCATGCTTGTGAAGAGATTCGCAGGTTGTCGTGAAGTCAGGCAATCCGCACTGGGCCTACGGTACGACTACACTAACCTAACCTAACCAAACTATAGTAAAAATATCAAAAAGTGAAGATTCCCCGCGGAATTCGAATCCATCTCCGAACCAAGTCGAACGTTGTGCTCACTAAACCACGAGGCACTTCTTATCTTTCACTTCAACCTATCGCAGTCTACTGCTGGACATAGGTCTCTTCCAGATATCCCGGTCCGCTTTCCTCATCCAGCCTCCACCAGTGACCTTTCGCAAGTCGTCGGTCCATCGGGCCCCAGGCGTCCTACGCTACACTTGCCGAGACGCGGTCTCCACTGCAGAACTTGTCTGCTCCAACGGCCATCGCTTCTGCGACATACATGACCAGCCTTCTGCCACTTCAACTCAAGTTCTTATCTGATCACTTATTTTGAAGACGAACAACCGATAACAAGCAGTTACCACCACCACCACCTCATCCAGGTCATCCGTCCATCTGGTACGCAGTGTACTGAAAGTAACAAATTATGAAAATAATTACACTTATTAAAAATATTCGCGCCACCAGTTTTGACCACTTATTAGTTTGCATTGTGCAAATAAATTGTTCGCTTAACGCACGTAATTCCATTCAATTATCATAGTTGAATACCAAATGGGAAGTCCCAACACTAGATAGATAGCCATGCATTATTTATTGTTGGGCAAATTATCGGTAATGTGCATACAATTTGATTATTATTACTAACATAGTTCGCCTGATCAGCAAGTTGAAGTGGCAGTAGGCCGGTCACGTATGTCGCAGAATCGATGGCCGTTGGAGCAGACTAGTTCTGGAGTGAAGACTACGTCTAGGCCGCAGAATTCAGAAAAAAATATTTTTCTATATTATGAGGTCTTGGCAAGCGCAGCGTAGGACGCGCGGCCCGATGGACCAACGACTTGCGAAAGGTTGCTGGTAGAGGTTGGGTAAGATAAGCGGAGGACTAGGATATTTGGCGCAAAATGTGATCTATAAAGATAGAGAAGGAGGCGAGTCCCAGAATGGGTGACCGAAAATATAACTAATTTCGTTTCCGTCCATTCATTGGTCATTTTAACCAAAGAAAGTAAGTTTATCAGTTGTAAGAGCTATGATTACATCGGGGCTAGATCATATGACCCTCTGTGAATTTATTATAATGGATATTATGTATTTCAAATGCATGTTTAAACTCGCCATCATCTCCATTGCAATAACCAAGTAGATTGCAAACAAGCCTAATACTCGTATATTTAAAAATAATTTGTTTTCGCGAGCACGCAATGTTTGGACTTAAAGTTCATTACAAACCCCATATTTCTGTAGCTATCCAATTATCATAAATTACACACGATCATACGGGGGAATATTCAACGGAATGGTTGAGCCATTTTGACTGTATTTTCGAGTAGGTTAGATGCAAAATTGATAAATTTTAAAGCTGTTTAGAATACGCCAATTGATAGAAAGTCATACGTAGATTTTGGTTTGTGCTATAGTAACTGTTACATTTGAAGTTTTGTTGCAAATACGTACACTGATTAAACTATTGTCATATGGAATTTGTTAGAAGGTATCTTTTTCATACAGGCCTCAACAGGCCAAACCACTGAAGCGCTTTTTTTTCAAAGCATCAAAACTCATATTTTTAGTTTAGTATTTTAATCGTTTTTTATTATATTTTTGTATATTTTTTGACGTTCATAAGTGCTTTTTGTAAGCCTAATTTGAAATAAATGTTTTTGACTTTGACTTTGACATAACCCATGTGGTGTTTGCCAGCGTGCCAGTGTGATCGTGGGGAGCAATTATACAATTTACTCGCTTGATAATGATGATTAATTTATTAAACTATGTGCAGTATTACATATAAGCTCGAACATTATTTATTGACGTATATTCACACGTATGTTATTTTATACGTGGATTATCCGTCTTATGAAATACAGATAGCCCTCGGGGCTATCTAGTACTGTATATCGATACATGCTATATTAATTGTGAAGTCGGCTATTGCATTAAGATTTCCGAGTTCGATCCCCGGGCAGTTCACACATTTCTGGGTATGAACGAGACGTGTATTGGCGTGTGTTCTAGATATGTATAAAGTTAAAAAAATTAAGTATATGGATAAGTATGTTTAACCGTTGATTATAAAACATAATAAATATTCCACTGACAATCACACAGCGCCATCTTGCCCCAAGATAAGCGTGAAGCCTGTATTATACTAAACAACGGATAAAACACTTATATACTTTTTTTTTGTAAATACATGTGAAACATAGAGAAACACCCAGACCATTACAAACAGACATATTCATGCACACAAATGTTTGTACTGCCCGGGGATCGAACCCGGAACCCTTGGTGATGCAGCCGACATACAAGCTCATTACTTAAATTAGGGCTAGAGGTCCCTATGCTTTTGTTGCTGTATTAATTAATTGACTAGCGTGTGACCTACGGTATAAGAATGCCGCAATAAAATGTTCTGTAATTACTGAAGGTAATTTACCTTTGTTGTTGATGATTTGTGTCGAGAAAATCAAAATTATGACGTCATAAAACAAAATTCATAAATCTCACTAGAAATGCCTTAAAAGCGGATAATCTGATTGGATCATTCTCTCTCTCTTTCCACTGCTGGACATAGGTCTCCCCCATTTTGCGCCAGACATCCCGGTCCCCCGCTTTTCTCATCCAGCTTCCACCAGCGACCTTTCGCAAGTCGTCGGTCCTTCAGTTCTATCATTAATTGAATTTAAATCCCCTCAATCAGTTACAGAAGATTACATAATACTTTTCCATATAGACTTACTAAAAATAACAAATCAATTTCAAACGGAACATAAATAGAATACAAGAATTCAAAAACCCCGATCCAAAATCCATCCGCGCTAGACCGCGCCGGATTCCGCAGGATCACAAAACAGAAATAGAACGTCGCCTTTTGTTTGTTGCTAAACTGTGTCGTAAACAATATTAATGCTACACTTTGATGCTCCAATTTTACATGTTCCTTCGGATACCCCTCGGCCACCCATCGCCAGAGAAAAACAACTGATCTCAAATTAGAACGGAGCGCGGAAAGGTTTATATGCCGACAAATATGTAACTCGAGACCGGATTTTACATATATCACTGGACTTGAAAGAAAATTACACCATTACAGATGGTGGACTGTCGGTTCAGAAGCGTTGAAAGATAAGTGGGCTCTGTATACGCGATATGTAGGTTTGGTAAAAATAGATTTCAACCGATATTTGGTCGTTCATTCAATTACTTTGATGACACATGTTAAACCGATTTTGAGTTAAAGATGAATTATTAATGAGGAAACTGTATAACGTTGTTAATAACTATATTTTTTCTGACAAAGCACTTATTCTTATGATGTAGCCTAGATAATTGATATTTTTATAAATAAATAAAAAATATCCACTGACACTCACACAGCGCCATTAAGCCTAAAACTTAGCATTAGTTTGTTAGTAAAATGAATACTCATCAACTGGTAAATATACTTATATACTTTTTGTATATATATACGTATTATTCATAGAAAACACCCAGGCTAATTCAAACGCCGAGGGGCACGAGCCCACCCTTATATGGTATATAGGCCTTAGTTGTCCACGGGGTCCCAGTGTGGACTAGCTGACTACATGCACAACCTTTAAATCTCGTCGTGCGGTTTTAAAGGTTGTGCATGTAGCATCGTCCAGTTGGAAAGCAACAGTCGACACCAATCAGCCACCGACGCTCACAACACAAACATTAATAAAAAAATAGAGTTCTACGTCTCTGATGCGTAGGGTACAGGGCGGCTCCGACAACAGCAGGTGACATTTGAAACCTACCTCCAAGTACTATACGTACTCCAACATTTAATTTTATATGAAGGGCTTAAGGCTAAGAGAGATGTGAATAAATTTAGTATTATTAGAATGATAAGAGTTCTGACGATTAAAAAAAATGCATTTATTTATTATGTTTCTGCTCCACTAAGCCCAAGTCAGTACCTAAACTGTAAAAGCGCTATGATATATATTTTTGGTACAGAACCCAAACTTTCACGAGCACTAAAAATTTTAATTAACTACCCATTCCCGAAGCAATGGTCCGAAGCCTAACATAAATCCACGGCGCGCCTTTCAATTTAGAACACCTAGTCGATATATCAGCCACTAAAATACCTTAAAGTGTGTTTTACTGCATTATAATGAAGACAAATAGTTTAAAATGCAGGCCGAGTGCACGTCTATGGCATGCAGTCACGCTCGAGGAGGGAGGGGGAGGCTCCTCGTCACGGATCGTGGTCATTGTTAGGATTCAATTTATGACTGCACGCCTCAATTGGTATTAGCATGTTCAAATCATCATTATTGTTTTAAAATAATCTTGTAACTAGGAATATTCCAGAAGCAGTATGTGCGACTGTGGTGCCCGTCAGATTATGGAACACCTGTCTTGCCCGAACTGTCCATCTCTGTGCGGATTTCGGGACCTCTGAATGGCAAATGAAAGGGCGATTCAAGTGGCCCAATATTGGTCACGTTTCCATATTGAGCTTAAGAATCCATATCGACTCGATTAGAAGAAGAATAATATCGTCTTGGTAAACGATATAGCTCACCGGATTAGTAAGAAGTAGCAGTGGGCCGGTCACTTATGTCGCGAAAATGTGTTGGAGCAGACGAGTGCTAGAGTAGAGATCGTGTCCTTGGCAAGCGTAGTGTAAGACGCCCTCCGATCCGATGGACCGATGACTTACCCAAAGCCTGCCACCCAAGACTACAGATGGTAGTTCTCATATACCCGGTATTTTTTCTAGCTACAACGGCCTCATCTCGAAACGCAGAAGTGCAAAACACTCTTACTTCACGGGATGATATCTGGTACTGCGGTGGTACGTAGGCGGCTCAGTACTGATTCTGCTACCTAGTAAAAGCAACTGTTTTTTTTGCGTTAGATTAATCTAAGGGTAACTATCCTAAGATGTCAATTAATCTAACTATAACAACTCGTCAGAAGAATAAAAACTTGCGTCAAAAATACATTTTGAATCTTTATACTTTTAATATGTGTGACACTAGCGCTATAAAGACAAATGTGACGACATCTCATATGTTTAAATCCATCAATCCCATTAGAAATAGAATACAGAAACATGTGGGTTTCTGCATACTTGCAAACAAACATATGCATGAAAAACATAACTCTCCTGCGGCAGTCGGGTAAAAAATAAGAAGAATATAGATAAAGTATGATCTCGAGTCAAATCAATTTCCTATTCAACCTATCGCAGTCCACTGCTGGACATAGGTTTCCCCCATTTTGCCAGATATCCGGTCCTCCGCTTTTCTCATCCAGCCTCACACAGCGACCTTTCGGAAGTCATCGGTCATCGGCCGGAGGGCGTCCACTACATCAATCAATTTAATAAAGGTGAAATCAAACATGTCCGCCACCATGTAACCGATGCAGATCAGTTCTCATGCCCGTAACGTTAGCGCCACATACAATTAAACGCCGATGATATCTGTTCCGCGAACGCCCGCGACCGAAATAACGCAGGGACCGTGCGCTAAACGATGCGACGTGTATGAGACAAGAGTCCTTATCTTTTATATGTTGTAACTCCAAATGTAAACTCCAACCCTAACATTCTTATTAGAGATATATTAAATAATGTAACTCAATGGTTAACTGAACACAATCTCAAAATTAATCCCTTCAAAACAAAAATAATACATTTTCGACCATATGCAATTCCACCACTAAGCTTAAATATAACGCATGGCAATACACAAATAAAAAATTCAGAAAATTGTAACTTATTAGGAATACATATTGATTCAAATATCAACTGGAAAAGCAAACTTTCAAAATTCACTTACGCCTTGTTTGAAATAAAGCATAGTACAAATTCAGAAACAGCACTTGTAACATATTACGCATATGCACACTCATGGCTCAGGTACGGAATAATGCTATGGGGTAATAGCGTGAATGCAAATGACCTGTTTTTACTACAAAAAAAGTGCATCCGAATCATAGCCCAAATAAACAATAGAGAAAGCTGTAGATCATACTTCATAAAGTTCAAAATAATGACCTTAACGTCTATCTATATCCAAGAAATTGTTACATTTGTTTTTAATAATTTAAATCGTTTTCCAAAAATGAAAAATACACATAATGTGAACACAAGACACAAAGAATTACTACAATTACCGTATTCCAGAGTAAAATTATTAAATACTAGTCCGTACTATATGGCCATCAAAATATTCAATAAATTACCCTTAGATATTAAACAAGCAAAAAATTATACCGAATTTAATACAAAATTAAAGCAATTTTTAATAAATGCATGCTTTTATAACTTGGAGGAGTATTTCAGCAACAAAAAGACCTAAAACTTTTATAGTGCCCATTATAGCTTTTTGGAATAATTATTATATTATAAATAAATGAATATTATAAAATTGGTAAGATATCTACCAACTTAAAAATGATTTCGTTTACTCAATATAAAATATTTATATAAACACTTATACTACTATGTCGATTTAATATAATTATATTTAATGTTAAACGTATACGGCGCTCTGAAACTGTAGCCTTAGTTTTAAATACCTAACAAATGTTGCAATGCCCTGACAGGGTCATGTTGAGAAACCTGTACTAATATTATAAGACCATTGTTAACCAACATGCGCAATAAATGAATATGAATATGAATATGTTACTCGTAGTATTTTTACTGATTTAAAGTATTTTATTTATTGGCTAGTATCTTTATTATTGTAAGCAAATGGTGGAGGAGGTTGATGACGATATAAGTCATTTGTGGTAAACATTAATTAGGGGCAAAGATAAACTAGTAAGCTTTTTTCTTGCTATGATGACGTTCGAACGATTAACTGGTAGTCTACTATACTTATGGTCCGCAAACAATAGACGTTCTGTTGTTTTAGGGACCATTCGAGACAATAATCTTTTCGTAACCACTCAATGATCAGTGATGAAAGTCTTTGATAGTTTAAGGCTGAGCCATCTACACTAGCCATTTGCCCGATTAAGCTATGAAGACCATCTGCGGCAAACAGTGAAGTTCAACTGTAAGCAAAAACTCTTACAATATACCTTTATGATGTAGTAGGAGTAACTTTAACAACTATAGTATAATTATTTTTCATATTAAGGAATTAACATATACAATTTTATTGCGCCCAATAAATATTTTTCTTTCTTTCTATATTTAGAGCGTAGTGAAGGGGCCACTGTAAATATAATCGTATATTAAATTCACTTTAAAATACTATTGCTTAAAACCTATTCGAAACAGTAAAATTTTAATAATTTGTTTATATTAATAGACATATAACCTAGTATCAAAATATCGAGTGACGCGCGTCTCCTCACGCGGCGGCCGGTGGTCTCGACGACAAATTTCAAGATAATGTTTTTTGAGTTTACAACAGATTGCGGAGATGTCGGCCCGCCGAGTCTGCTACACTAGTTTAGACTAAGTCCTCGGACGGTCACTTATTTTATAAAAAATTGTACGGAATTTATCCAGGTATACATATATTAAATACGATTTTAGGTAGCTGGCGGCTTAGAGCTGGAAAAACATTGATAGCAACGTATTTACCTAGTTCTATTATAGTGTTGTGTTTCTTTCATCCGACGCTCTAACGGTGAAGGAAAACATCGTGAGGAAACTTGCGCACGCCTATGACGAGATTTAAAGGTTATATGAAGTCGGCCAAACCGCACTGGGCCCGCGTGGGCGACTAAAGCCTATACACCCTTACAGGTAGGTTCATACCTCTCAGTGGAGACGTATATTACGATCTAATGATGAAATATAAAGGACAGCTTGTATGCTCACCTGATGGTGAATAGCACGCCTATGCCAGCAATATATTATCACATTACTATGATTTCTAACAATGAAATTCGGTTTGAACAATATCTAGTCTGTAGTTATTTGTTATACGTCATTAACGGTGAACTACTATTTTCTCATAATAAAACCGTAGTAGGTGCCTAATTAAATACAATTTATTGTATATACTGTTACTTTTTCGTAGAACCCTCCACGGGCGAGTTTGACTTGCATTTGGAGAAATTTTATTTTAAACAAACAAATCCGTAATACGTGTAGGCAGTGCTATGTTGTACCAGCTCGCTCAATTTAACGCTAAAATTATTTCAATATGAATATTATTCATTACCAATACCTGATACTAACGTATGAATAGCATCCACGGCCCGAGGCTTCCTTAAAGCGATATATTTATATATGAAAAACTCCTCCGCATCGTTGTAGTCTCAAAGGAAATAATCGGGCTGTAACGAACTGTATTGTTATCTTAATTATGGTATAAATTGCTATGCTACGGGAAACACATGAATTAACCATATTTTTTGTAGTAATGACGTCGGCTCTTTTAGCGTAGTGGCTAATGCGTGGCTGTGATGATCAAAAGTCAAGCAACTATCTAAACGGTCACTCAGTGGATGGGTGACCGAATAATGCTTATAAGTCTCTTATCCCGGCTACAATCTTAGGATGGTAGTCGTTAAAACCCGTTAAATTTGAATTGGCCGCGGTGGGTACGATCTCCGTACGGGAAGGCCTATGCACTGCAGTAGGGCTTTATAGGCTTATGATATTAACTTTATACGCTATAAATCATGGATACAAAAAGGTTTTATACAGGTATTATGTTCTGCTACAGTGGGTCATACGAATGTCTTTTTTACAAAATCATGATATGAAATTATAATTTTTATGCTAGTAATTTATTAAAGTAATCCAGCAACTTGGATGAAGTAAGTTTACATTTAAATAAACTTTCATTAATAAATGAAAAGTGAATTTTATTTTAAATAAAAGCTCATCGTAACATTACGGGATCAACCGCAAATATTTGAAGTTAGAAAGAGTGTTAATATAGCACTTAATCGTTTTTTTTTTTTACATTAAATATGCAGCGTTTGACTACGCCTTGTCTGGTGTTAAACATCGACGATGTCTAGGATGAAACACGCTAACCTAGAAGAAACCTATTTACTCTCGACTTGAAGACCCCCAATTGTACACCTCGGGAAAAACATAAGCTGCAACGATTCCAAAGTTTCGCAGTGCGAATAATAAATGTGGATTCAAAGCGCTTAGTACGACACTTCGGCATCTCTACTATAAATGGATGTCGCTTCACCGTCTGCCTGGTTGATCGATGAAAGAAAGGACTCGGCGGGACAATATCATGCAATATTTGTGCACACTCCCCGAAGTCAACCTATAGAAGCACGACAAAAGGCAACCCGCCGCCGGTGCTCAGACCTTGCAACCGATACTTGGGTAAAGAGCTGTTACCTATTAACCTCTCGGCTCGTCTCTGAATGGTATTAAAAGTTTCCAGTTGATTTAGCTGAGCCATCCCAAAGGTGAGAACAATACTCCATGCAAGGTCTTACTTGTCCTTGTACAAAGCAAGGAGCTGTTCTGGAGTGAAGTATTTCCTCACCTTAGAGAGGACACCAAGCTTTTCGAGGCCAACTGGGCTTTAGACTCGATCGTTCGCCCTTATTATGATTTGTACTATACTAAGTTGTATATTGGTCATTCCCGTCGTTAGATCGGAACAATTTAACAAATCGAATCTCCCGCCCACAGGCGCTCTTGATTAACCGCTCACTAACCAAATACCGTCGCTTCATATATCAACTTTATCTACACAATTTGTCCTAATTGTCATACGTTAAGTTGACACTAAACAATTAAAGGACCACCCACAGATCTACGCAGCCATGGTAACTGTCAACGTCGATGACAGATTGGAAAAAAGAACATGGCCGTCTGTCAGTTGGAGGCGGGATTTTAAAACTGTCACGCCTCGATGACGATTTAGGTCAGGATGTATTGTTTTAAAAAAACGTGATTGATTTTTCTTATTTCATGAGGCGTTTATCTTACGGGTCTGCAGATGTTTAACTGTTTCCTCAGGGATGGTGTTCGATTGAATAAGGATTATTCGATTTAATGATATTTACGACTAACTTGGTGTCGGGGTATGGCTCTCTCGAATAGAGGATTGAATTCCTGGAAAGGTGGCGGAGTAATACGATACTTTGAAAATTATGCTGCGTTGCATTGTTTTGGTAGACAGGTCCTTATTTTGTTAAAACTGAGGTTATTATGAACACCTAGAAATGGAAAATCTCTGTGAATTATTTTAACGTTATCTATATTTTTATACTTTGTTCATTAACTGTGTTTTATGGACCGGCAATACATTTATATGCCCTTTGGTATTTCAAATGATGTACATGGGGTGGTGCCGTTTACCATCTTATATATATATTATGTTATAAGTGTAAGGACGTCTGACGTTCACCTGATGGTAAGTGATACGCCAGACCATGACAGAGCGGCATTAAAGGAGACCAACAACTGATAGACCGTTATTATTCTCCATCAATGCCGCACTGCGTCCGATATCCGGTAATTTCACTAGCTACAGTGCCCTCATCCCGAAACACAAAGTGCATAACACTGCTGTTTCACGGGATGATATCTGGCACTGCGGTGGTACCTACCTAGACGACTCAGTATCGAGCTTCCACCTAGTAAGTAAAGTTATTAGGTTCACCAACAACATAACATTAGTCTATATTAAGATATGAAATGCAATACACCATATGATCTAAATGTTAAGTTTCTTACAGGCAAATACACATTCTATTTTTAAAGAGCTTCTTTTGAATTTTATAATAGTTAAATGTGCTACTTATAACTCAATAATAATTTTTCGGAACAACTGCATTGAGTCGTAATGAATACAGTGTTGCTGTTATCCCGTAATGCATACAAATACCAGAACTAAAATTGTTAAAGTAACCATTTTAAATACAATACCATATAAACTTCAACAGATACTAAGAGCTGAAGTCGATCCTTAGAGATGCAATTTCCAAAACTGCAAGTGCTTTATCAGAATGGCTCAATGTGTTTGTCGGTTTGGAAATCTAGCCAGACCAAACGCAGGGCGCCAAGCAAGCTGGCCGTAAGGCAAAGTTTTAAGTTTCTAATCCCAAATCTTGTAGATAGGCATCGCTTGATAAACGACTACCGCGTAACGTGGAGTCGTCATATCGGTATCTCATTGTGACGTAATGTTTGTATCATGCTGAGAATGATTCAATAAATAATAAATAAATATCACTGACATTCACACAGCGCCATCTAGCCCCAAGTTAAGTAAGTGAAGCCTGTATTATGGGTACTAAACAACGGATAAACATACTTATATACATTTTTTGTAAATACATACATATATACGTAGAAATATACATACGGAAGTGAAACGTGGTCGCTTACTAAGGGCCTCTTAAATAGGCTTAAGTTGCTCAACGTGCTATGGAAAGGGCATTTTAGGTGTTTCCCTACGCGATAAGATCCGGAACACGGATATCCGAGGGAACTAGAGTGACTGACATAGCCCACGGATAAGCAAGTTGAAGGCAGTGGGCAGGGCACATAGTGCGTAGAACCGATGGCCGATGGGGCGGAAAGGTTCTCGAGTGGCGTCCGCGAACGGAAAACGAAGCGTAGGCCGACCCCCAACCAGATGGTCGGATGATCTGGTTAAGGTGGCAGGTAGCAGATGGATTCAACTGCAAGGGATCGGTCCGCGTGGAAATCATTAGGGGAGGCCTTCGTCAGCAGTGGACTTCAGGTTGTAATGATGATGATGATGATGATAGTAGAAAATACCCAGACCTGTACAAACAGACATGTTCATGCACACAATGTTTAAACTGCCGGGGACGAACCCGGAAACCTTGGTGTAGCAGCTGACGTCTCGACCTAGAGTGTAATCACCATATGGATTTCACACAACTTGGATCAAAATCTAAGTTGTGTAAATTTAATAATGCAATATCTTAGGTTACAAATCTCTTCGCAAACCCAAGGTGACGATTCGACCAACTGTCTTTCATAAGATCAAGGCAAGAAATAGTCATAGCATTAAGACATATATTTGTATCTTCCATAACTATTGTCTGTTTGTTCTTGCTATCTCATAAACGGCTCGATGAATTCCCGGTTCGATCCCCGGGCAGTACAAACATTTGTGTGCGGAATATATTTGCAGGTTCTGGGTGTTTCTATGCATCACTTCCATAAAAAAATATATCAGTTGTCATCCGTTGTTTAGTACCCATATCACAGGCTAATACTTAGTATGGGCCTATATGGCGCAGTGGTATGTCAGTAGATTAATTTATTTAATCAAATTTTCACTGACAGATAACCGTTGTAATATCTGATGTATAATTTATCCAAGATGTGGTATTGAGTAGTAGTATTGAAGATATCATCGATAGACGATATTTACATAAAATCTAGCTTACCTAATCCCATACAAAAAGCAACACATTTTATCGCAAGCTGAAGAATCAACGACGTATCGTAAAAATCCCTAAAGTATCTGTAACCCCCAAAAAGAGGTCCCGGCTTCTGATGCTATCGCCGTAATACACCCATGAGCGATTCCCTTAATTTCGTGACGCTAAGGTCCGATCGGACGATCGCTAGTTAGCGATAAGCTTTTATGGGCCGCGGTCAGAGGGATGGACTGCCGACTTGTTCAACATTTTGCAGAATTCTTTTTACCTACAGTTTATCTATATTATAATTGATGAAATATTTTTAAATGAAATAAGATTTGTAAGCCAAAAATAATGAAAGTAAGTTTGTAATTTTAAGAGAAAGAAAGAAAGAAAGAAAAAAATCTTTATTCAAATAAATGTTACAGATACTTTTGAATCGTCAATTGTTATATTATCATATTTTTGTGACTCTACACGGTTCGGAATAAGTAGGATCTTCGAGAAGAGCCGGCAAGAAACCGAGTTACTCTTTTTATCTTTTATATCAGTGGTTACAGTTTTGTGCATTTACCTACAATAGCTTTGCAATAATTTATTACAAAGATTTTGTAACTGGAACACTAAGTGCAAGACCACACACTTTATCCGATAAATATTCTTCTATTAGTATTTGTAGTAACCTTTTTCATGAGGGTTTTTTATCTTAATTTAAACGGTGAAAAGCAATTCGGCAAGATTTGTGGTATTTTATTAAAGAATGTTATGCCTCTTCCAACAAATGATTTCCTACTTACTTAGTCTAAGATTTGGGACAGCAATTGTTTTTGCTCCTAGTATTAAAGTTATGTACGTCACAATTTTTTCAAAACAAATGAAGATTTTTGTGGACAAACTAGATTATGGTAAAGTATTGGGACGCTACTGTTAAAATATCGATTTTTTTAAATACTTCCCGAAGTGAATCACGTGGTCTAAGGTTATAAATAAACTATATAATTATGCAAAATTAAAGAAATTGTGAAAATGGTTTGACAAATAGTAATCAGTATTAGTTTAACCTTTATACCACCAGGATTATAGAAACAATGAAAAATATATTGTGATTGTTGGATATATCCGTCCGGATAAAGGGTTAATTTTTAATTATGTTTATAAATATTGTTATAAACAAGTAAAGAACCGCGTAAATAATTTAACTGTTAGAAAAGCACAGTAGGTTTTTTTATCAAATTGACTTTTATATTCGTAGACGAGTGTTTATATTAATTTCATATTCGTAATTGTTCCTTTTTATTTGATACAGACTTAAACTTTAAATTGCATCTAGCAATATCACGAAGAATCGTCAAGCAATAATGTCTGAAGAATTTTTTGAGTGAGATTTGCCAATGACACAATCTTAGTGCATTCTGCAATCTCAGTCAGTTTTATTTATCTAAGAGAATTAAGAGTTGCTACGCCATAGCCATATATTGGCGCGAAATCCTTCAGTGGATTTTATTTTTGTATCGTAGGCAAATGAGCATGAAATTCACGAAGTCCGGGTGTAAGCGCAATGGACTCTCGCAACTCTATGGAAGCAAAAGTACGTTGCCAATATTTGAGAAGGGCAAATAAAGGAAGAGAAAGAGGCTGGCCACTGGACTAACTTCTATTTGGTGAAATACAACGCAGCACGCGTTTCTTGACTTCGGTTGATGACTGACAATGATAATGATCATAACTTAACTAAAAGATTTACTATTAATGTTAATAAACTAATAATACTATACATTTTTAGACAAAACAAATAATAATTTGTTGTTTCGTCAAATTAAAATACACGTTCGGACAAAAATCAATCAAAGCTTCCTATCCCCGATACTAAAAAGGCAAAAAAAAAACATTGTTATTTTTGCTCAGTTCGAGTCTGGATGTCAATGGTAAGTCATGTCCCTCCCTCCGATATCACTAGATAATACAGAGATGCCAGAGGGCGGCCGCCCCGACAACTTCGATACTGTTTTATATAACATGATATCTATAACACTAGAACAAACACAAACTTTGCCGTTCCAAATCTCAGATTGCATAAGGTCGGGAACTCATTTGTATGATTAAGCATTAAAATTTAATAAATACCACAAATATTAATTGATTACCCCTGCATAAGTTTAAGTCTCATTTAAAGTAGATTTTAATAAAAAAGCTTACTATAGTATTGAAGATTATATAAATACTAAAAACTCATGGACATGTTGATCTCCACGCCTGCACTGACTTTTTAGTTGATATCATTTACTTAGATTATATAATACTTAACTGCTTAATAATACTTGTTGAATTATTATTTAATTTATCATTACAGTCATGTGGTTAAAGTTCTTATAAATTTCAATAGTTACATAACACATGAACCCTGTAAGGGCACAATAATGAAAATCATGACAAAATGCACATAGCCCTACATATTAAATATAATTTGCTTTATATAATATTTTGATTACAATGATTACTGTATAATTATTTATAATTATTTGTTTACAAGTGATTCTGTACTGAACACAATTTTTTGAAACTACTGAGTTTCTTGGTGGTTTCTTCTCAAGCTAACTTGTTTTGATTGACTTAGCAGCAGGCAACACTGTTGATTTTCTTGGGTGTCTTTTTCAACAGTCCAAACCACTGAAGCGCTTTTTTTTTCAAAGCATCAAAACTCATATTTTAGTTTAGTGTTTAAATCGTTTTTTATTATATTTTAGTATATTTCTTGACGTTCATAAGTGCTTTTTGTAAGCCTAATTTGAAAAAATGTTTTTGACTTTGACTTTGACTTCGCAGTGGTAGCTTCTTGACAATTATAAGTGTTCTGTAAGACCTAATCGAATAAACACTTTACGTTTTAATTTTTGATGTAACTAGTAACACCACAATAAATACAAAAAAAATTTTGATTTTATGGACGATGGTGAAAAGTACCCAATTAATGAGTCGCAATAAACCTTTATATATTCACACATACATGAAATAAACGAATATTTTTCAAAATGTTCCTCCGTGGCGGCATCGGCTATAAAACGTTGATTCCCGCGTGTAAGCTTTATTTCATTTTTGTTCGCCAACTTCATATTTGATACTATTTAAATTACGACATCCAATATCAGCCGACCGTGAGCCGCTTGGGGATGCTGACAGATAAACTTTACCTGTTACATAGATAAAAAAATTAAATAAAGTGTTTCTAATGGATATTGTTTACCATAGAGTTATTATTCTTAGAGTTTTTTTCCGAACTGACTACTGCTGTTGGTTGGCTGCTGTGCGTTGCGAGCGCAAATGGCTCTCAGCCTTAAAATGTACACAACGAGCTTAAGGCGTCCCTGGGTGGATTCGACCCTCGGCTTGGAGCGATCCGGGAGGCTTGTCGTTTTATATATGTTTGAATACAATGCTTGCGAGATAGAATAGCGTACAACGTCAACTATTAGCGCAATGTGGAAAGAAGGAACAAAATGCACAAAATATGTCATGCTGTGATTAAAGGCCTGTGCCCTGCAGTAGGCCGTCATAGGCTCATGGTGATTGCTATTGTATCTTTAATCATTTTTTCTGACTACTGAGTTTTTTTAGAGCGTCGGTGGCTCTGTGGTGTGGACTGTCGCCTTCCTACCGGGAGGGCTGAGGTTCAAATCCCGACACGTACCAATGTATTTTCGAAAAATATATGTACGTTATCCGACGCTCTTACGGTGAAGGAAAACATCGTGAGGAAACCTTCATGCACGCCTGCGAAGAGATTCGAAGGTTGTGTGTGAAGTCGTCCAATCCGCACTAGGCCCTCGTGGATGACTAAGGCCTAATCACCCTATACGGGTAGGCTCGTGCCCCTCGGTGGGGACGTTAAATGAGCTGATAATGATGAGTTCTTTTTCGAACTGACAACTGCTGTTGGTCGCAGATAGCCCTTCAGCTTCACCGGGCAATTGGCGGACGCAGAAGGCTCTCAGCCTTAAGCACATGGTTTCACAGGATATCTGACAGCTCCTATCTTGACTTGGATAAACTATGGCTATGGTTTCCTCTAAACCAATGAATTTAAAAGATTGATAAACATTGTGGTCGTATATGTAACTTAAAAAAGATTTACAAAGTAAATATAAGTACTCATATAGTCTTAATACGCACGGTCAAGTTACATCTAAGCTCATATAGTGTGAAACCATGTAAAAATAAATAAAAGACCGTCAGCTTATGTCAGATAACACCAAAGTACACTGAGCCGGAACCAGTGTTGCCACTCGATTGTCCACTTAGATTATCGATAGTTGGCAAAAGCAATAATATCGATAGGGCTGTCAATACTATCGATAGCGTTAATATTATATTACACAAATAAATAAAGCTCACACTAACTTAATAACTTACCTACGTTGTGCAGCCTTAATGACTTAGAAATGTTATTATTTTAAGTTTGTTTGTACTCATGTTTTAGTATTTTTAGCTTATTATATTTAAGTCGTTTAATCACACTGTGTAGAGAAAGGTAGAGATTATAGAGCGCAACCTTGCTTGGTCAAATACTTCTCTAGCTTCCTTCATATCCATACTTTTTCATATATACTCTTTTATTCGACCCGCTTGGGACCCCAGCCTTCTTAAGGACATCAATCAATCAGCCAACATTCGTTCACTGCTGAACATAGGCCCCCCCCAAAGAGTCATCTATCTAGCCCCAAACTAAGCATGAACCTGTAATATGGGTTCTAAGCAACGGATAAACATACTTATTTACTATTTTTTATAAATACATACACATTATACATAGAAACACCCAGAGCAATAAAAACGTTAAATGATTTTAAGCAAAAGTATCGAAAATAATCAAGCTATCGGTCGCATCACTGGCCGGAACTAAAGACCTTTGTTGAAACCTTACCAGTTCAACCAATCGCAGCAGAGCACCTGAGAGTAGGCGAGCTTAGTCGGTGTCGGGTTTCATGGGACATGGATGCTCTTTGGGCTGAGTCGACAATTTCCATGTTAAGCGCATTTGTAGTTAATGTAGGCCAGATTCAGCTTAAACGCTAACCATTTTTTCCAGAAGTCATCATTATTAAAGCTGTTATATGTACACTGCTTAGCGAAGGTCTCTACTAATCGTTTCCACGCGGGCCGAGCTCTAGCTGTTGATATCCATCTGCTACCCGCCACCTTTAACCAGGTCATCCGTCCATCTGGTAAGGGTTCGCTTCGTTTCCCGTTACGTGGACGTCACTCGAGAACCTTCCGCCCATTCGAAACTCTGGAATTGCATGAGGTCATGGTTGGCGGTAACAATCAAGATCAAATGCTTAGATGTTGGCAAATACAAAAAAGAAACATATTTTCCTTGAAGATATCATAAAATATTAACTATGACATATATGTCGACCCATATGGTTAATGGTCGATACTCATCTACTACACAAGGGCTCCGGTTCGATCGCCCATTAAAAAATTGTGTGCATGAACATGTACCTTTGTAACGGTTTGGGTGTTTCTATGTATATTAATGTATGTAGGTATGTTAAAAAATAATAATATCAGTATGTTTGTCAATTGTTTTGTACGCTAACTGCAAGCTCCTCGTATAATAGGGGGCTAGATCAGTAATATTAAATTGTCTTAAGACGTTAACATGTACTGTACGTCGGGTTTTATTCCCTTTTCTATTCTTTATGCAAAATGCCACTTGACAAAATTAATCTGAATTTATTCGGACGACGCCTGAAACGACGGGGTCTGTTTTGAGAATAGGCCGCGTATCATCATCTGTCATGGATTTTTTTCTTGTAATGGACTAAGGTAGGTTAAACGAATTTAAAGTTTAAAAATTAACTTGATGTATTAATACCATATATTACATTCATTAATGTTCGCTTCTTGCATGCGATTTCACAAAATAAATAAATACTTATTGTTTATTATTTTATATAAATACCACTTTTTATTAATAGTCCTACGTGAGATTCGAAATTCGTCCAACATTCAATTCCTTTAGCATTCGCACAATACTGCACTATAACTTATTTAAAGTAGGAGAAAATATTCGGGGAACTCGACTAACGCTGCAACCGAGTCTTGAAATAAATACAATGGTGAATGTCAGTCACAGACGGCGGGATTTTATTCGAGGTGACAACGCGTGAACCGAGTTATTTCTCGAGGAATAGGCCTTTATTTGTCTGCTTTATGACGGCTATAGTTTAGTTAGACGGCTTTTGTGACTATTAAACAAATAAAATATTTTAAATAAATTAATTCCATAGAAACTTTATTAAGTTTCTTTGGAATTTATATACTTAAATTATAAAAACACTAACTAAAAACCTTAAAAATAAAATATTATAACAAAAAAAATAATTAAAAGAACTCCTCTTAGGTAAAGTTCCGAAGATACTGATTAATTTAAGTACAAAAATAAAATTAATATATAAACTAAGAAACCTACAAACGTGAAAAAAGTCCCAGATCGCTGTCCCTAGTCTGTGACATAGTACCCAAAATTATTAAATTACTACTATTATTAAACTTAATAAAGTATCATCATCATCAGCTCATATACATCCCCTAGGGGGGCCGAGCCTACCCGTGAAGAGTATAGGTCTTAGTCGTCCACGCGGGCCCAGTGCGGATTGGACTACTTCAGGTACCTTTGAATCTCTTCACACGCGTGCGTGAAGGTTTCCATGCGCTTCTGAGCCACGTCTATAAGTTGTTTTCCAAAGTTGTAGCGAACCGTCTCGCCATAAGACTCGACGAATTCCAACCACCGAGCAGGCTGGTTTCGAAAAGGCTACAGCACCGTGGACACATCCATACTGTTCGCAGCTTATACAGAAGACTGAAGAGTATAACCAGCCGCTGTGTATGACATTTTGGACTACGAGAAAGCCTTCGACTCCATTGAAACCTGGGCTGTTCTGGAGCTCTGCAGCGATGCGTATCGACTGGCGATATATCGAGGTGATGAAGTGCTCTCCAACGCAGCGACGATGACCGTCCAGATCCAAGACCAGCGGACAAGACCCATCCAATTACGTCGTGTGTGAGACAGGGGATGTTATATCCCCGAAACTGTTTACAAACGTATTGGAGGATGTCTTCAAGACCCTGGACTGGTCTGAACGAGGCGTCAACGTCAATGGAGAGTATATTCTCATCTGCGCTTTGCTGACGATATCGTCATCGTTGCAGAGTCATCGGAAGAGCTTGCTGAGATTGAATAGCCTAAATGAATCCTCCCGACGAGTTGGGCTTGGCATGAATTTGGACAAGACGAAAGTCATGTTCAATGACCATGTCATGCCACAACCGATATGCGTCGATGGCATCCTTCTCGAAGTTGTGCAAGAATACGTTTACTGGCCAAACCATCCAACTTGGCCGGCACAATTCGAGGGAAGCCAGTAGGAGGATTCAGTTGGCTGGGCGGCATTCGCAAGTTACGTCAGGTCTTCACGTCGACGATTCCGCACTGCTTAAAGACAAAAGTCTTTGAGCAATGCGTCCTACCCGTACTTACATACGCAGCTGAGACATGGACACTGACTGCGGATTGGTTCACAAGTTCAAAGTCACTCAACGCGCAATGGAACAAGCTATGCTCGGGGCCTCTCTTAGGGATAAGATCAGAAATGATTTAATCCGTAAGAGAACTAAAGTTACCGACATAGCCCGCCGGATCAGCAAGTTGAAGTGGCAGTGAGCTGGTCACGTATGTCGCAGAACCGATGGCCGTTGGAGCAGACGAGTTCTGGAGTGGAGACCGCGTCTCGGCAAGCGTAGCGTAGGACGCCCTCCGGCCCGATGGACCGACGACTTGCGAAAGGTCGCTGGTGGAGGCTGGATGAGGAAAGCGGAGGACCGGGATATCTGGCGCGAAATGGGGGAGACCTATGTCCAGCAGTGGAGTGCGATAGGTTGAATAGGATAGGATAATAGGTATTTCCATTCATATTGACTTATTCCTTTAATATAGCTTAATTATATGTCAGTTCATAGACCACAATCAAAGAGTGGAATCCATAGATGCTACGTTTATAAGATTCTCTCCCATATGCAACATCGCGTTAACCTTTAAAATACAATAAAAAAAACAACCAAGCTCTGTTATGGAACAAAACTTAAAAAATATCTTTAATAATATAATAATAATCTCTATTTGCTTCAAGCATGGTATTAGGATGTTAGTTTATATTGGTACACTGTTCTCATGTTTAGCCATTTAAATGGCATGCAAAAATATTTAAGTCCATCGTTGGCTATCTCTTATATGCTTAAAGCTAAAATTCACAATTTGTCATAACATTACACAATAAATATTGGAATAAAATACAATTCTACTACATTTGAATCAGCTCCGTCAGTCAAGATATTCTTTAATACTGTAAAAACAATTACTTGTAGCCATTGACGTACTTGCTTTTTAAAAAAGTCCACACTTTATTTTAAAGGGAGGCTTTTGGGGAGGCTTTAGTGAGGTTTTGTAAAGCATGAAATTTGCAGTTGTATATACCATCTTTATTATAAATTATTTAAACTATTTAATTTCAAGGTAAGAGGAAACCGCGAAAATAACCGTATACGAATACGCGAAGCAATTTAAGCATTTCCTTGTACTATAATACAGGTTAAATATTCGCCCAAAATGAATATAATCTGAATCGTTATTTACTCGCATTAGACGAAATGCTTCCGTAAAGTTCTAGTTTAATGGCACCTTTATGCGAGCGCTCTGAATACACTGTGACGCGAGCAGCTTCAAATTAAACGTTTATACGTTACTATATACCACTATGTACAAAAACCTATTAAATAAAATCACCATGGCACCAATTTCACAGCTTTAAAATTAAAAATAATAAATAAATATCCACTGACATTCACACAGCGCCATCTAGCCCCAAGATAAGCGTGAAGCCTGTATTATGGGTACTAAACAACGGATAAACACTTATATAATTTTTTTTGTAAAATAATACATATTATACATAGAAAACACCTACCATTACAAACAGACATGTCCATGCACACAAATGTTGTACTGCCCGGGAATTGAACCCGGAACCCTAGGTGTTGCAGCCGACGTTTCAACCGCTACACCAAATGGGTCGTCAAAAACGCACTAATGATCTTCTTTGATTTTTTTATGTTACCAAGGGTACAATGACGGTAAAGACGCTCACCTGATGGTAAGGTATACGTTTAACTATGACAGCGGTCTTGATGGAGACCAACAACTGATAGACATTTATTTTTCTACGACAACGCCGCACTGCGCCCGACACCCCAGACAGCAGATGTTAGGTCTCTTATACCCGGTAATTCACAAGCAACAATGCCTTCATCAAGAAACACAGAAGTGCAAAACACTTCTATTTTACGGAACGATATCTGGCACTGCGATGGTACCTACCTAGACTACGTGGTAGACTCGGTACTGAGTCAGTACCGAGTCTAGCACCAAGTCTCAATAGAAATTTTTTTTCACTAATTCGTTTTGTTTCTTGATAGATTTTAATTTGTAACAACATTAAACAATTCATTATACAATGCAATTACAATTTTAAACCATACATTAAAGTTGTACTGGAATACCACATTATATTGATTGTAAGTGTCGTAATGATGCCGTAACGTCAAGTACATTATGCAATCGAATTCCAGCTCGCTAACCCAATAGAAGACAATATGCCATCTTATGACAGAAACACCGTCAAGGAATTTTATGCTCCGTAGGTAAGTAATAAGGGCTCAATAAATATCCATATAAATAAATACGACAGAACGTCGGTGGCTCAATGGTGTGGACTATCGCCTTCCTACCGGGAGGGCCGAGGTTCAAATCCCGCCACGTAACAATGTGTTTTCGAATTTTCGAAAATATATGTACGTTATCCGACGCTCTTATGGTGAAGGAAAACATCGTGAGGAAACCTTCATGCACGCCTGCGAAGAAATTCAAAGGTTTTGCGTGAAGTCGTCCAATCCGCACTGGGCCCGCGTGGACGTCTAAGGCCTAATTATCCTATACGGATAGGCTCGTGCCCCTCGGTGGGGACGTTTAATGAGCTGATGATGATGATGATGATAAATAAATACGTATAAATATCCACTGATACTCACACAGTGCCATCTAGCTCCATATAAAGCGAGGAGCTTGTAGTTAGGGTACTAAACAACTGATAAACATAATAATGTTTTTTTTAATTACACATACAAACACCTAGGTCATTACAAACAGACATTTTCACGCACACAAATATTGTTACTACCGGGAAATGTTTTATAATTAAATTATGTTATTTCGTACTCTTAATTAGTTTTCCCAGATAGGATATTCATTATTCGTACAATTAGGATATTTCAAATAAGTAGACAGTGCGTTGTGTGTGTTGTTAGCGTTTGTGCAATAATTTCAAATATTGCTGTATATTTTCATAACTGAAATAGATAATGAAATGTTATTGTGAAAGTGACTTGACGACGAAATAATTGATAAATAATTGAGTGTTCAAAGTTTATATAAATGAATTTTGCATGCGCAAATGTCATCATCATCATCATCGTCAGCTTATTAAACGTCCCCACCGAGGGGCACAAGCCTACCCGTATAGGGTGATTAGGCCTTAGTCGTCCACGCGGGCCCAGTGCGAATTGGACGACTTCACACACAACCTTCGAATCTTTTCGCAGGCGTGCATGAAGGTTTCCTCACGATGTTTTCCTTCACCGTAAGAGCGTCGGAAATGCGCAAATGTATGACCAATTAAATATATTATTCCTCAGACAATAATAAATCAAGACATTCTTACAGCGGCATCAGCCCCAATTAAACAAGAATATCGAATGCACATATATCTTAAATACAATCTGTGATCCAATGTCTTTCAACAGCGCTATTTAGACACAATTCAAGCAGAAGCTTGTACTAAAAAATAGATACTGTTTATTCAATTAAAGTCCACGAACAATACTTATGAATGTTAGATAAAGCTACCACTGGTACGGACTGTAATTCAGTATTCTCCACCATCCGCAATAAAATACCAAACCTTATTTTAATAAAAGCGCACCTTATATGTCGTTTCATTGATCACTTTGTTTATTGCAATTATGTATTTTAAATATACTGAAACCAAAATATTGGGTCAATGATGATAGGGAGCAAAAACGTCACATATCATAATCTCATACAAAATATATGGAACGTTCCTTTTTGACAGTTCATAAAAGTGCGTCAACAATTAGTGGTGTCAAATACCCAATTATCTACTGAGAAGAATCCAGCAAGGAGCTTGGTAGTTTCTCTATTCATTGTAACATCCAGACCAATACCAACAGACATGCACAAACATGTTTGTACTACCAAAGGGTCGCACCCGGAAACCTTCATGTAAGTCATCTTCGAATCATTACATTTGATATATAATATATACACAATAATAATAAATTATTACAAGTGCATGTGGTAAATAAAAGTGAAAAAAATATGCTAGCGATTAAACAACACATTTGACCGAATTTAACATTTGGCTGAATTTCGCTACTTATATTCTAAATGTTAACTCTGATAAAATCAATGATAGCATCAAATAGTACCAAACTAAGTTTACGCAACTTGAAATATAGGAATTAACTTTGAACCCATAAAAGGATGAGTAAATTCTATTCGAGTTAACTTATTAACTTTTAATGTGTGTATATACGGCGGGTATATATGTGTATGTAGCAACAGACCGGTGATCGATTCGAACCGAACTATTGCAACTAAAAATTGCAGTAGTCCGGTCGACCGAACTAACAACCGGACTACTGCTACTAGAGGAAATAAATCCGAAGTGCCAAAGAAACTCTTTACCTTCATAATATGTAAATGTAGGTTAAAAAGGTAAATCCATACAGAGTTCTTGATTTACTTGGCAACAACTTCAAAATTATGAAAGAATTATTTAAACATTTTTATTTACCTAGCAAAACATTTCAAAAGTTAAAAGTTTTTAGTTAAACTTTTTAGTTTGCGGTCAGTATAACTTTGATAAAAAATATTTCGATCTGCTCTCATCACTGAATCATTGGTCCCACTGATCCAGGGCGGTGGTCACGCCACGAGTCCCTGATGAATCCTCATCGTTACCCCGACAAGTTAATCAGCTCCGATGTGGAACACCACAGAGACAAATTAATCAGCACTCGTTAAGTGCCGCAGATAAATTCACGGAAACCCCGCGGCGGCCGCGTCTTTGCTAAACACGGCTTGACCTTTTGCTACGATCAAATGTAGTTTTTGTGAACGGTTTGGTCATATAGCATACGTATTTGTAAGTAAAAATACGCCAGCGTGGGTATATATTTTTTTAATGGGAGCTTTTGATGAAGATATTCTTCGTATTTATTTCAGAAAACAAAATACATGACTAAAGTGTCCGATATATATTTTTGGCTGATTTTGACTTTTTAATTAAATTGGTTTTTGTCAGCTATTTTATATTTTTAATTAATTGTAGGGCCAAACATTCAGCAGAAACCAGCGGACTCTTACTTAACCTAACCTATAAGTTATTGCTACCTCTAATCCGCCCGCCATGCGTTGGAATTACGTCAAACAGAAACCCCTCAATCGGTAAAGGGGTTCTGAGTCTAGTAGTGAATTCATCCTGGACTTGTCACGAGCTGGTAAAGTAATCCTTAAAAATACCAAGTCGGCAAAAAACATTTGCCAAATTTTATGCAAATAAAGTAGCAGTGAAATACTAGATATAGAGAGCAGCATTTATGGAGAATAATAACTATTCTATACGGCCTTAAATCGCGTGATTCACTTAGAGAATTGTTTAAAGAAATAAATTTTTACATTAGCATCTAATACATTTTGACTATATCATGTACGTACGCAAAAATTTACATGTATTTTTAAAAACTTGACAATCACGATTTTAACACTAGGAATAAAAACAAGGCTGTCGTTCCAAATCTTAACTCCATAAGGTGGGAACTCATTCGTGGGGTAAAGCATTAAAATATTAATAAGCTACCACCAAAAATGTCATTGATTTGCCTATGGATATGTTTAAATCTCATATTAAAACCACTTTAATGAAAAAAGTTATTATGATATAGAAGATTACTTAAAAGATAAGGATTGTTGACATGTTGATTCCACGTCTGCACCATATTATTTTATTACTTTTATTGTTTCTTATAGTTTTCGAAAGTTTTTTTACGCAATTTAATTTGATATTTTCTTATTGAGATTGTATTATGGGAACTTTGATTTATAAATACTTAATACGTTTTATACACAAATATATTGTAAAAGCACAAAAATTTTTGAACAGAATGACTGCTGAGTTTCTTGCTGGATTCTTCTCAGTGGACAACAACAGTCCGAAACCAGTGTAGAATCAAATTGACATTCATAAGTGTTCTTTATGGCCAAATGAATAAATATATTTCATTTTCATTATTTTCAGTGTTGATGATATCAAAATGCCGCTCTGTCACGTTCAGCGCATCACTTACTACAGGTGAGCATCAGACCGTCCTGTTCACTTGAGACATTGAAAGTTCAGCAAATTTGTCTCGACTCTCACTACTCAAACGTTAGCAAAAACGCGTCCAATAATTTCACAGCTAGAGATAATATTTGAGTCAATGTTGTGCTTTTAGCGAGCGGGCCGATCGATCAACGGGCAGTTGTGGCGTAACGCGATACAGCGGAATGTGACACAAACGGAATCACTTAGCGGCGAGTGGCGCCCCGCCGCGCGCCGCGGGCGAACGCTAGTGCCAGCGGCCTTTGCTCCTCTTATTCGCGTTCCACTGTAGGAAGACTAGTCTTCTTATATCCCTCATATAACTTCTAGGTAGTAGACTCAGTACTGAGTCGTCTAGGTTGGTATCTTCAGCTTCAGCTGCGGTAGTCCGCAGTGTCAGTTATCGCGTGTGATAAGAGGAGTGTTTTGAATTTCTTCACTGAAGCTGGAGAAATTACCGGGTATCAGAGACCTAGCATCAGTTGTCTTGGGTGACAGGCACAGTGCGTCATTGATAGAAAATATGAACTGTCGGTACTGAGTCGGTGGTCTCAATCAATGTCACTATCATTTTCCTCTACTACCTCTACCATATCACTTACCATCAGGTGAGCGTTCGATCGTCCTGTACACTTTGAAACATAAAACTTTTATGACATAAGATTCGGAAGAGGTCCTACTATCCTGGTGTCATCGGCGTTCACTATAAAAAGGCAAGTCAACTTATACCCTAAAGTATATAAGGATACATTATTTACTCCTTGCACTGCCATTCGACCTATCTGCTTGCAGCTCTCAAGCTGAAAGCAGATAGGTCTATTCAAAAAGGGTTGTACCCTTAGGATATCAGGGAACTGGAGTCCTTCTTGTACTGCCATACGCTCAATTCTGCAAATGGGTCCTTCCATTCTAGTGTTATTGGCCTATACTCCTTGCATTGTTAAAAGCTGAGCACTTTAAGTAGAAAAGTCTTCTTATCTTCTAAAGGATTTCATGGGGTCTACCATTCCAAACGTAGCGGCCTTTACTTCATACGCCGCTATTCACTGAGCGCTGTAAGTTCACAGGTCTATTCATAACCTAAAGAACTGTAAGGGGTTCTTCTAAATTTGTGCCATCTAACAGACTGCTTATGTTAGGCGCAGATACCCTTTACAGCTTCACTGAGCAATGTCGAGCGCTGGTGGCTCTCAGCCTAAAAATAGAATATGCACCAAGTCTAAGGAAATCCCAAAGTGGGACTTGATCCTCTGATTATGACGTTGCAGGGGGAAGGCTGGGGGAGAAAAGCGACTTATTACGTGGCTTCACGTTAAGTTTTATGAACTTCGAGTGAAATGGGAACCAAGTACAATAATATGCCTTCGTTGTTGTCTTCAATGACAAAATAAGTGAAATCTAACTCTAAGGTACCAAGCAAAGTTCAATGGTCAGTCGTAAAATTCATTTATATTAATATAAAATATAATTTCTTCTTGAAACTGATAATAAATAATACATTTTAGCTTCAAATAAATAAATGCATAAGGGCTGACTGGGGATTTTTATCAATAATACAATAAAAACCGACAGTCCAGCAGTTAAGAACTTGCGAAGGTATAGCAGTCTTATATGAAAAGTAGCCAAGTCAGAACTTAGGCTACAATAAATTTTTCTCAGTTATGAAAAAATAGTTTATGCAGTCCTGGATTAACCCTTAAGCAAATTAAGCACTAGCTTAGGGCCCCACGTCCAAGGGGGCCCCGACGAAGCACAAAAAAAATTGAACAGAAGGTTTACTGGGAAATCATCATCAGTGAATGCCCAAAAAAGCCGCAAGGCGCATTTTATTTTGTAAATAATAAATATAGGTACTTTAGTTTTTGTTTTGTGGCACCTACTCCACTTCCAGGACGTTTAAATATATTTTCATCTTATTTTACAAAAAAATACTAATGTTTTCAATAGTAACCTATGCGCGCACTGCGTATGTTCGGTGAAAAATAATTTCATGCAAAATCGACTTGCGTGTTTTTCGCAGTGCGCGGAGCGAGTATGTTACTCTTTTTTTAATCGTGTAGGTTTTTTTAAAGACAAATTCTTGTTCTTTTTCTTAGCGAGTGGACTGACCCCAACACAAGTCCTGTTCAGAGTTTGAAACCGCTTCACGGCCTTTTGACGCGGTTTTTGACTAACGACAATTCGAAGGCGCTGGGACCGACGGCTAAACGTGCCCTCCGAAGCACGGAATCGTCTTTTTTTTAGGAGAAAACAGGTGATAAAGCCTGCAATGTCCTAACCTAACTGACAAAACAACACTCACAAAGTTGAAACAATCATTACCTATGTTGTCAACTACTGCGCTATGCTACAATTCCTGTTGACATACTGACAGGGGGTCCTACAAGTTGGATTGCTTAGGGCCCCGAGTAGTCTTAATCCGGCAATGAGTTTATGGTCTAGGTGAGTAATAGTCACCCCATCGTTACATTGGTAGATGCTATGCCAAAAAACTGAATTCAAAAGATCTAAACAAAAGAATTTTCGTATTTTTGAAAGCAGGATAAAAGACCTATCATAGCGAGTTGGCAAAAAAGCAACGCTTTGTTCGATGGAAATTTATATCGCATACAATAAAAGGAGAGAATTGCAAGCGACAACGCGGAAAGGAATGCACACGGCGCCATTCCGCCGAATTGAATAAAAGAACATCATTTATCCTCGAAAATTCTTGAAAAAACAGAATTACGAAAGGAAAAAAATGAACTACCAGAGTTCAAATTTAAATGTATATACAAAGTTAGAAAAAAAGTATAAGAAAAGCTTGTTAAAGAATATTTCAAACAAAAGTGTTTAGTATGCTACGAAGGATTTCAAAATGCTCCTTTTTATATCATTTATTGTTAAAATAGAATAGCAATAAACAAATATTAAGTTTGTCGACTACTAATCTAAATTGGTTGTAGGTGTGTATTTAAAAGTTTAAAATAAATAATTGAGCAATTGCTAGTCATTCCATGATTAGAAATTTTAACGTAATATTTTTATGATGACACATTTTTTTACATATTTATATATATGGATTCCTACCAAACCAAGGTAACTAGGTTTCGATACCTATTCATCTTGGTTTGGTAGAAATCAAATCTTAATACCTATGAAATATACTATTATATGTTCAAATCAAATATTATTTAATCATTTTATTCAATATTAATCACATTTTTATCCCTTATTGCAAATAGGTTTTTCTATTTAATTCCCAAATCTTTCTCTCTCTCTCTTCAAAACTATCAAAAAAAAAGTCTTCACAATGGACGCTCCTTTTTCACAACTAGTCCCAATTTTATTGTGCACGACTCCCGTACAATAGGGCGTGAAATTGTTTCTGGAATAGACTTATTTGTTTGCGGAATCCGGGGTTTAGCTTGAAATTTAGTGCCTCCCACCTTGACGTCGCGATTTGGCAGACGCCGTCCTGTTGGCTCCCAGACGGGGCGCAGGATTACCTCGAAGCTACATGAATGGAATGCTGTAAGAGACAGTAAATGTATATTGTCCTATAATAGTGCTAAGTGTTTCTAGACTTGCATGAAATTAAACCTAAATAATTGACGATTAATGTCTTGTGATTAATCATTTGAATAAAAATTAAGGGTTTGTATACTACGGCACCGGTACGGTCACTTCCGCAAACCAATGAGAAGTTTTCCTGTTTATCATAATGTTAATGACAAATATGAAAGGGATTATGATTTCCTTGCGATCTGAAGGCGCAGGTTCAGATCCCGCCACGTACCATGTCTTTCGATTTTTCAAAATTAAATACGTTTATCCGCCGCTCTCATGTGAAAAAACATCGTGAGAAAACCTGCGCACGCCTGACGTATAATGAGCTGAGCACTTAGAATCGAGAATGTGTTTTATCAAAACTGACAAGTCATTTAAGGTCAATATTTATCTAGACGCTATTTCTATAACTGAGGACGTTTTTACGTGTATTTTATATAGCTTCTGTAAGCTAAACTGCCGTTTCAAGAGGTAAACTATAAAATACAGGTGTACATCTAAGATGTGCTATTTACAATATAAATGACATGTCCGCCCCACAACTTCGCTGCGGATGACAAATATATACTAAAATTGTTTTGCTTAACACCCGCACGCTTGAAAAGGGAAACCAGATAATAAAAAACATATTAAATTGAGTACGTCAACAAATCTAACATTATGTTTATTGCAAAATAATGTTCCATTTACATGTGTTTACGTATTATTTAGTAAATTCCTATCAATTCTATTTTACTGAAAATAATATCGCGGAGTAGAAATAAAAACTCATTTACCGTTGATTGCAACATGTAAAAATATTTCTTTATACGTGAAACTTTATAACAATAATTAATAATTGCCTAAATAAATGTAATGCAAATCACTCACATGAAATTTAAAGTCATACCCTAGACATGCTGTTTTTCAGGTTGATACATGGTGGTGAGCTTCTTGTTACCATCAATTGGACAGCTCGTTCAGAATTATTTATCACCGAATCCTGATCATATCACCACCATATAGCACAGCTTTATAAAAAACTAGCATGCGGTAAATGATTTGTGAATGAGGTTTAAAAGACTCAAAATTCCCACTGCTCCTTCCCAGTGTTTCCATTTAAAGGTCAGCAATTTACACGTTGCCCCTCCTTAGTTAAGAGTGACAATGTGTCGGGATTCCTATCGGGTGATTTGACTACCCGTTTAGTGTTGCGGTTGAGACGTCGGCTGCTACACCAAGAGTTCCGGGTTCGATCCCCGGGTAATACAAACATTTGTGCGCATGAACATGCCTGTTTGTAATTGTCTGGGCGTTTTATATATATAATATGTATTACAAGAATAAATACATATTTACAAATATGTTTATCCGTTGCTTAGTATCCTCATACAGGCTTCACGTTTATCTTAGGGCTAGAGATTTTTTTGCGTCTTACCCTTGGGGTAGAGTTTGTTTCTCTCCAGAAGATCCTGAAGTCGCTGCTAATTCTGTTGCTGATGTGGTGCTGCAAGGAATGGAACTTTTTATTCCTTCCACAGTTGTTCCCGTTGGTGGCAGATCACAGCCGTGGTTTGGTAGCTCATGCAAAACTGCAAGTCGCCGTAAAGAGGCATGCTACCAAGCTTGGGCAAATGCAGTGGCGAATAAAAACAATAAAAATGACATATTGTTAAAAAAAAGAGAGTACAACTCTGCCTCTAGGTCCTTGAAGAAAACTATTGCCAGGGCGAAGTCGGACCATATAGGTAGAATTGGCGAGAGGCTGATCCGTCTTCCATCTGGATCTCGAGCTTTTTGGTCTCTGGCAAAGGCTACCATGGGTAACTTTGCTAAGCCATCTTTACCACCGTTGCGCAGAGAGGATCTTTCGTTGGCCAATACTGCTAAGGAGAAAGCCGATCTACTGTGCTCGCTCTTTGCAGCTAATTCGACTTTTGATGACGGAGGAACCGCACCACCTTCCATCTCGCGGTGCGTTGGTAGTATGCCTGAGGTTTTGTTTACGCAACGCTCAGTCCGTAAAGCACTCTCCTCTCTTGAGATCCACAAGTCGAATGGACCTGACGGTATCCCTCCTGTAGTGTTAAAGATGTGTGCTCCTGAACTGGCGCCCGTCTTAACGCGGCTTTTTCGGTTGTCATACTCTTCTGGCGTGTGCCCGAGTTCATGGAAAATAGCACTGGTGCATCCAATCCCTAAGAAAGGTGACCGCTCGGATCCGTCCAATTATAGGCCAATAGCTATAACCTCTTTGCTCTCCAAAGTCATGGAATCTATCATCAATCGTCAGCTTCTTCGGTACCTTGAGGATCGGCAGCTTATTAGCGATCGCCAGTACGGATTCCGGAAGGGTCGCTCAGCCGGTGATCTTCTGGTATATTTGACTCATAGATGGGCTATGGCATTGGAGAGCAAAGGTGAGGCTCTCGCGGTAAGCTTGGACGTAGCGAAGGCTTTCGATAGGGTTTGGCATAAAGCACTTGTAGCTAAGCTCCCATCTTATGGGTTCCTGGAAAATTGTGCGTTTGGGTCACAAGCTTTTTAACAGATCGGAGTATTAAAGTCGTTGTCGACGGTGCATGTTCTGACTCCAAACCTATAAACGCTGGCGTCCCACAAGGCTGTGTGCTATCTCCAACGCTATTTCTTCTGCATATCAATGATATGCTGCAAATTAACGGTATTCATTGCTATGCGGATGACAGTACGGGAGATGCCTTATATACCGGCCGTGCCAGTTCTTCTAGGGAAAGCGTCGAAGAGTGTCGAAACAGAATTGTGTCTGAGGTCGAGACTTCTCTTAATCAAGTCTCCGATTGGGGTCAAGACAATCTAGTGCAGTTTAACCCCAAAAAGACACAAGTCTGTGCTTTCACCGCAAAAAAGACACCCTTTGCAGTCTCACCCAAATTTTTAAACACTCCCCTTAGTCCCTCAGCTAGTATCGGAATTCTTGGTGTTGATATTTCTAGCAGTGTTCAGTTTCGCGGTCATTTGGAGAGTAAAGCCAAGTTGGCCTCAAAGAAGCTCGGTGTGCTTAACAGGTCGAGGCGGTATTTCGTGCCGGACCATCGCTTGCAACTTTACAAGTCGCAGGTTCGGCCGCACATGGAATATTGCTCTCACCTGTGGGCGGGGGCACCCCAGTACCAGCTTCTTCCACTTGACCGCATTCAGAGAAGAGCGGCTAGAATTATCAATGATCAGGATCTTTCCGATCGGCTTGATCCTTTGGGTTTGCGAAGAGATGTGGCTTCGCTCTGTATCCTCTACCGCATATATCATGGGGAGTGTTCTGACGAGTTATTTGGGCTTGTTCCTGCGGCTGCATTCCACTCACGTACTTCGAGGCAGAATTCCAGATTTCACCCACACCATCTGGATACTTGGAGATCTTCTACAGTTCGTTTTGATAGACATTTTCTGCCGCGTACGATTAATTTGTGGAATCAGTTGCCATCGGAAACGTTTCCGGAACGATATGACCTGGCATCTTTCAAAAAGAGAGCGTTTTCTTATATAAAGGGCCGGCAGCGCATCCCTGCGACCTCAGCTGTTGCAAATGTCCATGGGCGGCGGTGACACTTTCCATCAGGTGAACCGCATGCTCGTTTGCCTCCCTATGTTATAAAAAAAAAAAAAAAAAAAAAAATAGAGAGCGCTGTGTGAATGTCTGTGGATATTTATTTATTTGTACGTTCGTTTCGACTACCAGAGAAAATGAACTCCTTACTACACTCCTGGAATCAAATCCAAACTGCATAATTTCACGGCGGATGTAAATTGAAACACAGAATACGGATGCACCTTGACAAAACAAATAAATGGTGTCCAGAACAAAGTGGGTTACACATAGCTCCCACGCGGGACGCTTATTGAATAAGTAAGTGGGATTTCGTATGGAGCTACAGTTAACTTCGGAGTGACGTGCTTTGAGGTATTAAGTTACAATGACATCTGAAATTGGAGATGGCGCGTTGAGTGAATGGACTCGGAAAGACAGAACAATGCTCGGGAGAAGTTTATTTAAACAATAAAAATGGAACACGCTCAGGCTTGTAGTTGTCCATCCTGGTTAATTAATGTACTTAATGCTTCCAAATAGAAATAATTTGAATCAGTTACCATCAGAAACGTTTCTGAAACCATATGACCTGGCGTCCTTGAAATAAAGCGTATTCTTACTTAAAGGCAATCCAACTCTGTGATCAAATTTTGCAAATGTTCATAGGCGACGGTGACATATTCCATCAGATGAACCGCATGCTTGTTTGCCTCCTTATTTCAGAGTCTCCGGAAACATTAAGTGAAATGTTGGTATCTACTTTCTTGATCTATATTTTTCTTTTTTGTATAGTTTCTTTCTTTCGGCTATGTTTAATCGTGAGGAAATAAAATAAAAAATTAATAAATATGAATAAATTAAGTAATTTCCCTTTAAAAGTAAAAATAATAAATGAATAAAGTACCTAAGAATCTATTAATAATTCTAAAAAAAAAGTCGCGTTGGGGGACCGCTCCTAATTTTTTCTTTCTTATCTACGATATTTTTCATATCAAGTTCAGTCCCCCAACGCGACGTATTTTTTTAGAATTATTAATAGATTCTTAGGTACTTTAATATTAAGTTTCTTTTATTATTTTTTACTTTTTAAAGGGAAATTACTTAAGTTCTTGTGTCGGGGGTTTTTAAATTTTAATTTAATTTTTATTTTATACTTCTTATAGGTAGGTTAGGTTAAGTTTGATTTTAGTATATTATAATTTACTTACTACAATTTAGATTCTTGCAAGGGTAAAGATTACATTTAAGGTCAAGCTCGTTCGCTATTTTACTTATTAATTATTAGTTTTTCTTTCTATAAATAGGCTAAAGGTCACATTGTTACTGATCCCAAGTATATTTGCAGTCATTCGGTTACTCTCCCACTTTCACTCCTCACAACTTTTAATCGGCTCAACCGATTTTCATCAAACATGTCTAAGAACACTCGCAAATAAGTCACCTTTAATACAAAAAACTAAATTGAAATCAATGCATGCGTTCGGGAGTTATGATGCCACAGACAGACAGAGAGACAGACACGTCAAACTTATAACATATATATACATATTTTTAACCCCCGACGCAAAAAGAGGGGCTTTTTGCGTCGGGGGTTAAAAATATGTAAATTAATTTATCTGAGTACCCATAAAACTAACCCATCCCCAAACCAGCGTTAGGCTGGATGAGGAAAGCGGAGGACCGGCATATCTGGCACTAAATGGGGGAGACCTATGTCCAACAGTGGACGGCGATAGGTTGAGGAGAGTGCGTGTTGGTGTCCTAACTCAAAATATTTTTTATTGAAATTGAATATTTTTCACATACTCTATAAATGTCAAGTATTACATATTTACAGGTTGAGGAGAGAAAACTCATTTGTTATGATGAAGACTCAACAGTCTACTAGAATATGGACTTCCCAGTATTACCATTACTAACGGTACTTAATGTATTCCACGCGGCCTCACTAAACGCAATGTGACAGTTTTTATCAAGTTAATAACCGAATATGTATTCAAGTCCAGTGTTTAGCTTTACTAAACGGGACAAATAGTCCCCAAACTGTGCTAAGGCAATTTGAACTTTGTACAAAAGTATATAAGGTCTGTGCAACTGCATTAAATTTTAAACGCAACAAAATGATATCACGGACCAGCGACGGATCGTGTTTGTTTGTACTAAGCGGGGCAAAGAATAATTGACTGGAATGTATTTTTAAACAGAATGAACGTCTCTACTAAGTCAAAGATTCCAATATTGATATAATTCTACAACATCATAAGCCTATCACGTCTCACTGTAAGGCATAGGCCTTCCTCTCAGCGTAGTTTTGGGAAGATTGGGTTGTAATCCGTTATTTATAAAAAATTGGCCAATCGCGAGTCGGACTCGCCCGCGGAGGGTTCCGCAGCAGCAAGTAACATAAAATAAAATATTTTTTATTTACTGAGGCACCTACTACAGCTTTAATATGAAAAAATAGTGGTTCACCGTTTATGAGTTTATGTACGTATAAAAAAACTACACACCAGAAATCGTTCAAACTAAATTTCGTTGTTAGATTTTATGGTCATGTACATCATATATTTATTTCGATTTTATCAACCCCATAGTTTAGAAATGGGGGGGGGGGCTGGACACTTTATTCAACTATGGAAGTGTCTCTCGCGCAAACTCTTGAATTTATAAAAAAATGATATAAAAGCCTGAATACCATTTTTTAAAATCTACACATTTTCAGTTCAACGTATGGGGAACCCCAAAA